>SNQJ01S0163994.1:0-21264 GCA_010110895.2 Picea sitchensis | reverse complement strand
TGATGTACCAACTTACCCAAACGGGGCCCATAGTCTTGGCGTTTCATATCCTAGGGTTAGGTCTTTGGATGTTTAGGGTTTTCCATTGTTTCTCAATAATAATAGGCCTTCGAGCCTCATTGTAACACAGTTCAGAGGCTAGTAGCCGCCACATCTCTTCTAAGAGATAAGCTACCAGTGCCCTAGCTAGTTTATTTCCATTCTGTCTATAAGCATATTTCAATCATTTGTTATTAATGAAATGAAGTCTTATTTCTGATGCATCTCTGTGTTTATGTGTATTTCTGTATTTCATTGTGTTCCTACATAAATCTGGATCATGACAACAGAACCATTTGTTGGCACAGGGGCAGACCCAAGGTTCAGTTCTAACAGCGCACCAACAAGCCCTAACTACTGGCCCTTTCGGCAACACCTGCAAATCAGATGCAGTCTCACCCGAAGTAGCTATAGGGGGTTGTAGGACACATGTGTCTACAACCAGAGGAAATGCAAAGTGGATCCAGGGCAACACTCTCACACAAATCTAGTTATTATTTATCTTTCTTAAGCATATTGTGCGAACTATATCTCAGATCTAACACAATATTGCATTAACAATATATCAGAGATCAGAAGAACGCAACATCAATCACACACAACAACAGGATATACATGGTTCACCCTCTCCCTAGGGCTACGTCCACAGAACTGCACTTTACAATATATTATATGAAAGCATACAGTTCTATCTGCTCTCTTAGCTTGTATATCTCTCTCTTTCTCTCTCTTCTCCTCTCTCCCCTCCCTGCGCACCCAGCTGCAGGGTTGATCTTCACACCTAGATGAATATCTTACAACACAAACTTCTCTCGCCACACAATACTTCTCTCTCAACAATAACAACAATCACTCATCATACATAATATCTAACACATCCCAGGTCCTCTTGACCTTTATTTATACAATACAATGAATCTCAGACAACCTTAGGGTGAAACCTAGGTGTCAAAACCCTAAATACCAAAACCCTAGGTCAACTTGACCCGCGTTTTTAGGGATTTGCTAGCTTGTCTTTCCTTCTTTCTTGCGAGGTGCTCCAAAGCATCCATTGGTGGCTTTTTCCGCTTTTTGAGTTGTCCATGATCCATATTCCTTGTTGAAATGTCTTCCTTGATATCCCCGTCAACCAACTTTCTTTCTCTTACTTCGCTCCGTCTTTTCTTCTCTTTTGACCACTTCGACCCAATCTCAATCAACTTGTTTTCCATGCAGTTCGCACTTCGTGCTTCTTTCCTTAATATTTTCAACCTTCCATAACCAAGGGTCAAGAAGTTCCCAACAATCACATTTTCAGGTCCCAACAACAGAACCATTTGTTGGCACAAGGGCAGACCCAGGGTTCAACGCTTGAACAACGCACCAACAAAACCCTAACTACCAGCCCTTTCGGCAACACCTGAGAAGCAGATGAAGTCTCATATAGGGTAGAGGCAGGGGTGGTTGTAGGACTCAAGTGTCTACAACCTAGCTGGGACACATATATGTGATTACAACACTTAACATAGCACTTTAGCAGTTAACATTCATCAGTATTTAACCTTTATTCACATCGCAGGTCGAAACCCTAGTTACAGAGCAGCGCAGTATTCAACAAGATCTAATACATCCAAGCACTTAGCATATAGAAATAGATCATATCTAACATTCATTCACATTACTAATCACTAAGCTACTATATCAGATGCATCTAACATATATCACTGTACTAAGCATAAATCACATCAATAACATAACAACTATAATGCACAAAGCAACCACAACACATGATATACATGGTTCACCCTAGTGTGGAGCTATGCCCACCAACTCTTTTCTTCTTTATTGTCTTATTTCAATCTTCTACAAGCACAGAGACACAAGAACCCACTCCACATAGGACAAGAGATCTATGCACACCTCGCTAAACCCTCCTTACCCGAGCTAGGTTACAACACAAAGCCTCTTTACAGTCACTCACACTTAGCTCTACAAGTTCTCATGCACACAGTATGCACAGAGCTAACTCAATCACATAGATCTAATTACTTACATCACTGGCACTCAGCAAAATATAACACTTAGCACCACGTCTCTCTTAGACCTAGGATGTTTCTTACATCGTCTAGATTTCTATTTATACATTACAAAAGGGGCCAAGGCATGGGTAAACCCATGGGCCGACATCCCATACCCGTTACATAAACCCTAAACCCAAAAATGCCCTAAAAAGGGGTCGATATCCCATGATATTTGCTTCGCCTTGCGCTCCACCTATCGAAGTCCCAAAACTGGTCAAACGTGACCAAGGTTCTCCAAAACTTGGTCAAGGGTCAACAGGCCCCCAACACTCACTTGTGACTTGTCCCGAGTCAATCTGATCTGGCTAACTCTGCCTCAAATTCCTCAAGCTTGGCTCAAGCTTCCTCGACATGTTTATTTGCCAGAGCCTTCTGCTCGATGAACTATTGAATAACCTTCTCCATCACAGGTTCTTCCAAGCGCTGTTCCATTGGGGTGACCACTTGTTCTAGTTCTTCACCTTGTCCTTCAATTTCCTAAAAAAGTGTGCAAGATGCATCATGCACTGGATCGATTCACTGGGTAACTTCCATGATCTTAATCTGTATGGCATGGAATTGTTTTTGAACTATGCACTATTCCTGGGATCGTTTCATCCTATCGACTGCTGATAGTGGCTTCAACTGCGCTTGCACCATTGTTGCTTGTTTCTTTGCCTCCTGGAGCTGTGATTCCAGTTTCCTTAGCTCAGGGTCCTCTGCAAGGTGCTTGTAAGTCTGTGCACTTCGACTGCTGAGATGTTTACATTCTAAGGCCAATGCCTTGATTCTTTGGACTGTGCTCCAGGAAGTTTCTTCTCTCTGATCTTGCACTTCCTCTGGAGTTCTTGGCACTTCTTGTAACTCTAGTTCTGCTATCCTCTATTGGAACTGTTGAATGGATTCAACAAGATTTCCTACTTGGATTTCCACTAGGTCTTCTTCCATCTGTTCTAAGCCCGCCACAAAGTGAAGTTCTCTAGTGACTGCTTCTTTAACTCCAATATTCTTTGCAAGCAGTTGTTCCTTCTCCTTCTGGATATGCGCTCTATCCTCTGCAAACTTGGCTTGGATGTCCTCTTTTTCCTATTGTGCAACCCAACATTGTTCTCTGTATTCCTCTTTTGATTTCTTTAAGGCCTCTGTGGCCTAGTATTTTTCTTCTTGAATATGATGAAGGCGAGCTTCAATCACATCTGCTATTCGGCGTAGCTGGGAAGGTTCATCTCCCAACTCTGTTCCTATTGATGACGGGGGCACAATAGACACTGCATGGCTGGAGTAGAGGGCTTGATGTACCCCTTTCAACTCTACTTCAATTATTTCATACATGTTCTCTTGTTTGGCTTCATTATGCTATAATATATCTTCTGAGGTATCTGAGATAGCAACGATGATGAAATATATGTCATCCATCGTGAGAACAATCTGCATCTGTCGTTTACTAGATTTTGACTTCTTCCATGATGTATGTTTCATGGGGAAAACCTTTCTTTTCTTAGAGGTCTCAGATTCGTCAATAGGATCCCTAAGTGGTGTTAGTTCGTCTTGTTTCTGATTGTCTTCTTGTCCTTTGTCTACTTTGTCATCACCTCCCCCTCCAGGTGAGTCTAAAGTAGTCTCTTCTGATGCACTGTTTGGATCCTGTACCTCTTCCTTTTTTTTCCTTCTGCTACTACTGGGTGCATCATACTCTTCGCGAGTAACCACATGACTTTTGATGAGGTAGGGGCTGGATAGTTCTGCCTGGTCGATTGGTATAAGGAACTCTGTAGGCCATTGCTTAGTGATTTCTTCCATGTCCTCCTTTGTGAGTTTATAATAAATCTGCAGCTCTTCTTTGTGTTTGTCTCTACGTGTAGTGATATAAATAAAATGTTTATTTGAGCGGAACTTCACAAATGGTCTGAACCTGTGCAGGGTGTTTGGCGTCATCCAAGGGAAATACTCAATATCCCTCTTCAACTGTAGGTAGTAGGTGTGGAACACCGCGTTTGACTGCCATTGTTTTTCCATGTTGCTCCAATACCAGAGCATGGTGAACTTCGCAACTAAGGGTTCTGATGGCTCAATCTTAGGGAAGGTCACACCTTTCGGCATTTCCTAAGCAATGAAAGTGATGAGGATCAACAACCAACTGAAGTGGAACTCGTAGCCCTGATCCTGAGCTTCGCGGAATTCTTGCTCTAATTGGTTGACAAGGTAGCTCACCCAGTTCATTTGTAGCCCTTCCACACATTTTCCCGCAAGGTCAACAATGAACCCTATGAACTGCGTGGGTCTGTTCTTCCTTACTATATTACCAACGATCAACTTGCAAGAATAGGTGCACTGCACCATTCTGAATGGAGGCTACCTTATAGCCTCGCTTCCCCTTTTCCACATCTCCATAGGTATCTTTAATTTTCTGCACCAGGGTGCGATCTGCAGCCTTCCCTGTATAAAATTCTCGTGGGTCTGGTTCTTGCATGCTTACTCCAGTGATCCGATGGATCAACACCATATCTACAGTGATGCATCTATCCAGCCACATATAACATTCATGGAAGCAATACAACAAGAATTTAATGCACACATTAACCTCCTAATGCCTTCCAAAGTGTGGTATCTTGATCATGTTCAATATAGTGGACCTCACGATGTCCATATTCCATGGCTGGGGGATGATCTTCGACTTCTTCCCCTTGGTCCTGGTCAAATACTTTTGTGGGGAGAGAATTCCATGGTTCTTGCAATCTCCCAAGTTGAAGTCACTGATATTCAACATCATGGTTTGTCCTAACTATGGTCCTACTGCACGTATCCCCTTCGGGAGGTACACAGTCATCAAGGTGTAGTCAAAGTCCCTCAGGACACTGCCATGGATCAACGTGCCAGCCAAAGGCGGGATATAATTGGGCAAGGTAGATGGGATGAGCTTTGCATTCACGAAGTCATCACAATGCTTGGTTCGTTTCTTGGTCGCAACTCGGGATGGTCCATATCCATGAGCAATCGAGGGGGATGCTTGCACTCCTCTCGTCGATGAGGCTTGGACTCCTATATACATGACCTTCTCATCCATGAGGTCTATGAGGATCTCTTCGACAGATTTCTCTACTACACTGAAGTCACCCGACATGCATGCTTGAGATCAGGTATCTCAGGTCGGTGATCAAATACTTGATGTAATAGAATGGGTGGCAAGGTCTCAAATAGGCACAGTGAGAAAGTAACTAGTTTTCTACGGGCTCGAATAATCACTATTTGCAAAAGTGTTCTCAGTGCAACACTCGACAGGATAAATAGACAACGTCGTAACAGACTCCTCCAATGGGTAGGAAGGCCTCAATCAATGCAATTCCATTTGTTATGGTGCAGTCCCAACGGTCTAATGGCGATATTTATGGCCATAACTGCGGTTCGAGCCATTCTAGAGCATCGGACTAATGACCAGGACACCTCCAATGGTGATCTTGCTTCACTGTGGTGAAGTGCCAATCTATGTTGTTCTGATATCTCGATGAAGTTCCAGTTTTGCAAACCTTCCTTCTGTGAAGTCCTCCCTTGAACTTCCTGTAATTTTTCTAACTTTGCTTTCTTCTTCCTGAGATTTCTGGCTTTCTTTTATGTAATCTGAGTCACTGGTTAGGTGCTCTACTCTCTTATACAGACAGGTGTTTCAAGTCTTCCTATGTTCTTTCAACTTCGACGTCCAGATATCTGGTCCTTAGTAACTTCGACTGGTCTTCTTGTTCTTCCAGTAAGTGCACTATTCTCCTAGCCATGAAATCTCTTAGTTCTTTCTTTTTCTGTTCTAGATCCTCCTCTTCTTGTTTCCTTCATATCTAATCTTTCTCAATCCAAGTTTTTCCTAGCAAAATAGAAAATGGGGCATTGTTCTCAACAAACTTAACGATCTAAAATTCTTCTTCTATCGAAGTTCCATGAGCACTCATAGATATCTGGGTAAGTCTTCCACATAGGGTTATCAACTTTCCTCTAAATAATCCTATTCCTCCCAATGAAGGAACCATAGTAGGATTTCCCAAAATTTCCCAAGTTCTTTCTGTCATGATATTCACCTGGGTTTCCTCATCCATAACACAGTCTATGTCCAAGTCTCCTATTCTTGTTTCTATGCATTCTTTCTTGTTTAATATATTTCATAAGTTGATATCTTTGTGATCATTCAGGGATTCTTTCATCTGTAATAATACAGTCTCTGATTCTTTCTGGGGTTCTATCATATCCTTAGTTTCTTGGCCTGTCTCATGGTTTTCTTGTCTCATATTCATCTTTTCAACTTTAGCAATCATTCTAGGGAAATCCAAAACTTCATGGTCCATAGCTTTACATCAAAGACAACTAGGACTTCTACCAGGGAATTATTTATCAATATGTCCTGGTCTTCTACAACTATAGCAAAGAGTTAATCCTCTCTTTCTTTTAAATGATCCCCAACCTTTCCTATACTGCGCACTAGGATCACAGTAACCAAACTGCAAAAAATTATTTCTAGGGTCCTGCATCCATTTGTTAGTCCAAATGTTCTTTCTATGCATAGGAATAACATATCTTTCACTATTCTTATCAGATATACTCATATCCAATCTTCTTTCTTCTAGCTATGCCCTAGTTTTCAGACTAGCAAAAAATCTATTAGACATACTATTGTTCCTGAGTTTATACTTTAAGACTCTAAAGTATACCGTCAAGGCATCCGAAAAGGTAGAGATAATTAATGGGTAAAAATATTAGTTTAAAGGAAACCGAGATCGCAATTGGTTCCTTAACTATCTTTGTCTAGATTCCCATTGTTCTTGAATGCTAATATCCCTTTCAATTGCAGACCATGAATGTTCAAGTTCTAGCTGTGTATTTTCTATTTGTAAGATGGTATTGAATAGGTTTAAAGCAATGCTTGTCTGATCTGATAGACCGGGTTCTATATTAGGCTGTCTGGTAACTGAACAATCATGAAAGCAAAGGGTTTCCTTTCTTTTAAGTCAAAAAAAGAAAAAAATATTTTTTAAGGGTCAGAGATTTCTGGTTTGAATTAATAAGAACAAAACTTCCAAATTATGAATCAATAGTATAACAGAAATGAAGGCCTTTTCTAGTATCTGAGTCAATTTTAAAAGAGACAGTGCATGGAATGAAGAAAGAAAAGGAAACAATAGTTGTATAACAAAAATGGGGCATCAATTTAAGAGGAATCTCATTTTATACAAATAGAAGAAGGAAGGGCGATAACTTCGAAAAAGTATATAATTTCAGAGTTCTAAAACGTTCATAGGTCTTATATCCGCTAACAACTGATACAGAGGAAAAACTGCAAATAGTTAGATAATCTGAAAGTTTAATCACCAAAATAGAAGTTACCTCATGAAAACATTTAACGGAGGTGTGAAATAAAAGATGAAATGACAGAGAAACACATAACTCAGGCTTGACAAGATCTGGAATCTTCAATCTATATGGTATTAATTCTGGCAAAATGAAATTTTCTCTTTACAATCTCCTCCAGAAAAAAATCCCCTTCTTAGTCTTGAAAAATTACATTTATACAAAACCACCAATCTTAGGACGGTTGGTGATTTCCTAATTCTTAGAGACTAACTATTTGTTAAAAAATAGATCGAAAACTGTTTTCATGATCTTCTCCATTTTTCCTTTTTCTTGGAAGTAAAGCTCTTCCAAATAATACTTTTACTTTGCTGATGACTGTCCTTCTTTTGATTCAATACATTTAATGCATCTCTCCAGGAACTGTGTAAACTTTATGGGGGGTTCTGGAAGATCTCTTACCTCAAACAGATAAACCTTTCTCTGAATCTTGGAAAGATGGTCATCAAATCCTTTATCTGCAAACTTTATTGACTGCAGCTTTAAGTTAGGCTCAACTAATAGCCTGTCTATTAGGATGACATCGATTTTTCTTAGTTGTGAAATTTCCATTTGGATTTCACTCAAATTTTCCCTAAAATTTAATTGATGTCTTTCAATATTGATATGTCCCAAAAGTCTTGTACAATTTCCTTTTCCAATATTTAACGACCCTTTGTCTAGAAGATCAAAAACTTCTTCACAATCATCTCTGATTTCTTTGACTATTCTTTTACTTTCAGTTATGTTGGTTTCCCATAGTTTGAGCATGATGTCGCCTCTGATTTGCTTTGTGGCTGATACTTTCGTATTTTTGGATACCTCCTCACCTGTCGAATATATAATTGCCTTTTGGAGAGTAATCCCCATTGCTTTGGCTTCTTTTTCCCTCAGGATAATATTATCAAAGGCATTATCTACTTCTTGAAAGTAATTATGAACAATCTCTATCTTGGAAATTAATTTCTGTTGTCCAACTTCTATTTTTGAATGTACTTCCAGTGACTGGGCCTGAAAAGCTTTTAAATCTATAATTTGACCTTCCATCAATATTAATCTAGCCTGTAATTGTTCTGCATGCTCCTTTTGCCGAGTAATCTGTAGCTGACTTGCTTGCATTTTCTGGCTCATTTCGTCTAGGCTCGTTTTGAGTAATTGAACCTCTAACCTTTCAGTAGCCCTTGTCTGCTCCAAGATTTTACTCATTTCTTCTCTAATGTTTTCCTCTGCATTTTTAACTGCTCTTTTAATTGTGTTATGATTTTATCACTCTTCTTTATACTGGTTCTCATTTTTCCCACAGTAAAAAAGTTTGTTGTTTCCATGGCTCTCATGGAACCTGCTATCTATGTAGAAAAATCCTCTTCCTCCAAATTTTGTCCGTCTATCAAGACTTTATGTTTTTTAACCATATTCCCCTCCTTCTTATGCATCTCCTGTTTCAGGACAACCTTCCTTTTTCTACTGAAAAAATAATCGGAAGGAGGAATCTCATCTATGGGAATGGAGGTAAGGTCATCAACAAATAGAGCTCCTATCTGTGGGAGTCCAAAAGTGGACTGTAAGGGTGTTAAGGAAGCTATGGGGCTCCCTAGATCTATAGATCCTTTCCCTCCTACTGCCTTAGGCATATTTTCATCAACACCGGGTGATAAATGGGGAGTAATCTTACCGGACTTGGGAGGTCTCCCTGACCTTTTCTCTGCTTCAGTCTTTTTGTTTTGTGGAGGCCTTTTCGTATCCTATAGGGCCTTTTTGGGATTTCCCTTCTTCTGTGCTTCCTGCTCGAAACCTGGAGGAACACTTTCTTTCTCCCGGGGGAGGGTGATCTCTTCTCCTTGAAGTACTTGAGGTAGGCCACTCTGTCTATGCTTCTGGAAGGTCCGAAAGCTGGCTTGCAGGTCAGACGACAGTGTCTGTACTCATTCTAACACTTCTTTATAAGACTTGGTACCTTTGAATATGTCGTCCCAAGGGGACTCCTCATGTTCGTATGCTTTCATATTGTAGTGTATCAAGTGTTTGTTCACTAGTTGATAAGGGTCATGCCTTTTGTACTCAATATTTAACAGTTTAACTGCTTTGAGTGCTTCCGCTTCCACTCTAGAATGTCCCAAATTTTGTAATGAAAATTTCTCGATGTGCACAAGGAAGATTGGCCAGGACTTCTTTTGAGCTGCCTTTAGCTCTATTCCGATACCACCTTTTACTATTTGGTGTGCTACTTCCCTACACACCAGTCTATCTGGGAGGAATTTTGGAAGCGCGTGAGGGGGAATTGAACACCCATCAACCCTGATGTAGAAGAATATTTCTTCAATGAACCAGTCTACTATTGGCTTGAGGTTATTTTAAACTTCTTCAAAAATGCGAGGAGGGTCACAGTCGAAAAACATTTTATGCATTGGTATCACCATGAAAAGACAAATTTTGTAAAACAAAGTTTTTGCATTTTCTTCCCACAACTTAATTGATATTCATGAATGGGTTCAAGGAAGGTTGTGTTCCAATTCCAATTCTTCAGGGGGAATGGAGTCATAAAACAAATTGTATCCATGATGTATGCCGACATGTAAAAGCCACTAGTTGACCTCGGGCTCTTGCACCTCTGTAATTCGAAAGTTCTTTGACTATATTATCAGATAAAATCTTGTCCTAGTTGAAACTATATCCTTCTGATGTTTCTTCTAAAAAGAGCACTCATTCTGCGGAGAAATGACAAGGATTATTTTTGCCAAAAAGTCTACATAGCATCATGGCTACATAAACCATGTACTCGTTCAAACAAGCTATGGCATAAATTCTGTGGGTATTGACCCTAAACTTTGATGGACATCTCCACCAGCCTTTGATTAAATCAGGGTAAGTTTGGTCTACCTCAGTGCAATCCTTTCTCTGAAATTCAGCTATAAATTCAACATTGTAAATGAATTTAGGATTGGGCGAGAGTTTGTACATAACCTGGATATGTTCAAGTCTGAATGAGCCGATAATGGCCCCTTGATCATTTAAAATTCTTCTCGTTGGAATATCAACCTTGTCCAAATCCCAACTGATCATGTCGTTGTATGCCATGAGCCATGGGCGTGTTGCAATTTTGTGAAGTTCTGATTCTTCTATGTCCCAAAGGTGATTCTCAGAGTCGTTAGGGGAATTTTTAATCTCGTAGTCCAGATTTTCATAAATTTGTCTCCATGATTTAATTGAGTCGATAGCATGTGTCGTGGTGTCAGATATGACATCTCCCTCTGGGATGGAAATATCAGCTGTATCTTCACTCTTCTTGGGTCCATTCTTTGGTTCCATGACTTTTGTATTCTAACAAAAACCTATCACAGAAGAGAGGTGTGAAAACTCAGCTAGATGAGACTTACTTCTGATAGAAAGAGCAAAAGTAAGTTTCAAAACACAGACCTTTAACTCATTTAACTCATTTAATTTTCCTTTAATTCATTTAATGGTGAAAGTACTGACGCGGCTGCCAAGAATTTAATACCTTTAAAGAAGATAATATTTCTGAGATATGCATTGGTGTCACAGAAAACACCAGCTATCCGTTATTAATATGGATGTATTTTGGCGATTTTAAAATCAAAATTTGAAAAATCTCATTTGATGGAACTCATAAATGAAAATACCTAAGAAGTTTAAATACCATTAAATGTTTTTAAAATGAAATTAGTTCAAATTAACCTTGGTATTGAGTTGGGACTTCGCGTTTTGGGGTTTTGGGATCTCGCTTACATGAGGTATATTGCCATCAAACCCCGAATCCCGAAATCGCGGTGGGAAAAGTTCTTAGGTCTTAAATTTGGTATTGAATCGAGACTTCGCGTTTTGGGGTTTTGGGGATCACGCTTACATGAGGTATGTCACCACCAAACCCCGAATCCCGAAATCATGATGGGATTAGTTTTTAATTAATCAGGATTAAGACTGACTTCCACTTCTTTTGAGAAATCGGGAATCGGGATTTCGTGATTCAAAATGTATTGAAAACGTATTGTTCTGAGTAAACCCGAATCCCGAAAGGTTAAAAGATGGTTAATTAACTCCTTTAGGATTTTAATTTATCGCGATTGAAATCACTTTACAGAACGTGCATCTAGACTTTAATAACACTTGAGCTTTCTATCTTTTATTATAACGAAGAAAATAAATCATTTTGGGATTTCGGGACCAGTGTTTTTGGACTAGTAGCGAGGATTATACCTTATGAGAAGCCGAATCCCAAAAGAAAAAGTTTTAGTTTTAGAGGTAAAAAGTTAAAAAAATTAGTTTCAAGGTAAAAAGTTTAAAAACTTAGTTTCAACATAGGCTCCAATTGGGGACCTCGTCTCCTTGTGGGATGAGGAGAACGGGCAGACTTAGTGCCTTTTATTGGGTAAATGGGGTCAGTTGTTCTAGTTTGTGAGACATAGTTGTGAAAACCCTACTAGGAAGATAAAGATTCCAACCTTAACTTTGGAAAAATTTCAAGACTAAAGAGTTCGACAATATCAAAATAGGCTCACATAGATTTCCCTTTCTAAAACCGACCTCAGACTTGTGCAAGATAATCAAAAGAAGATTAGTCATTCTACCAGTGTTTATTTGATCGTATTCGCATCAAGAGACTCTTAGAGTGTAAACTGGAATCCCATAATCTTAGAGTGTAATCTAGCTGAAAGGAGAAAATTACTAGAGCATCTTGCAATTCATGTATAACAGCCTTGTCCAGTATGTAGACATTGCTTCACTGCCAGCGGGCCTGTTCAGTACCCCGGTGTAGTTATCATATTTTCCACATTGAATTTCCTTTCACTACTTCGTTATTTTTAGCATTTAAATGCTGAGATGAGGGCAATCATATAATGAATTTCATTTCATCATCTATTTAGATTAGATGGGGGCAATCTATAACGAATTTCCTTTCACTATCTCTTTATACACATTTTTGTTACGAAGTGGGGGCAACAATAAGTATGTAACATACTCAGGGAAAATATACTGCTTAAAAACAAAAGTTACAGCAAGGGTCTGTCTTATTTTCTTAAATAGCTCTAGATCAATCTCCTTTGGGCCCTCAAACACTTTAACTTTATGGAGAATCTTAGAGAAAACTTGAAACTTGAAACCTTATTTTTTTTTTTAGCGAAAATGATCATTTTATTTTTTCTAGAGCGACTAAAAAGGTTAGGATTGGCCCATACAGACTTCCGATTCAACCAAAGTTTAGGAGAAACATAGAATTTTACCTATCCTCACTTTGAAATTCAATTTCAACGTTTCTGAAATTAAGATGAGACCTTTTTCCCCCTTTATTTTTTATTTTTTAATACTTAGAGACTAAAGGGAAAAGGTCAAGGTTGGGTGAAGAGTAAGCTTGATAGTGATCGAAGGGAAAAGATGAGAGAATCTCGGACTACTTAGGAGTGCTAACGAGTATAATTTTTTTATTTAATTTTTTTTTAATTGGAAAACTCAAAATTTGCGTCTCATTCATTTGTATCTCTTAGGACATTTTTTAACTTAGGTTTCTAGGTTAGAGTTCATACCTTAGTAGTTTGCCACATTTGCAGCCAAATGACTGTTTACTTATAACCTCTTTGGTAAGTATTTATCTTGATTATCCATGCAGATTATCCCCGTAGTGTAGTTGATCTCTTGAGTCCATGACGTTGTTCTTGCGAATAAAATGACCTGATAATTGTCAGACGCTTATTGTGAACTGCTAGATTTGAGCTATTTTGTATTTGCATTTTCTGAAATTTAATAATATATATATATATATATATATATATATATATATATATATATATATTTACTTACCAAAAATAATGTAATTATAAGGGAAATGTGAAAACAAACCGGTATGTACAATGAAGATTTGAATACAAATTACTGCATTTAGTGTTTAAGGTATCGCACATTCACAGGGGCGCTTAGAATGTCTCCATTGAGATTTTCTAATGAAAATACATTTTCTCCTTTTGAGGATGAGACTCTATAAGGGCCAGACCAGATCGAATCGAACTTGTCGTGTTTGTCTGTGTCTTCTCTTCTGGCTTCCCATTTTAGTACCAGATCTCTAGGGAGGAAATCTCTATCCTTAGCTTTTTGATCGAACAAAGCCTTCATCTTATCCTGATATCTCTGCAACTTTTCATTTACTTCAATCCTATTTTGCTGAACTTCGACCAACTAGTTTTCTCTCTTGGTAATGTCATTAGGTTCTTCATTTGAGTCTTGCCAAATTTTCATTACAGGTAGAGAAAGATTGATTGCTAAAATAACATCAGTGCCATAAACGATCTAAAAATGGGACATTCCAATCGCCCTTTTGGTACTTATCTTGTTGGCCCATAGGGCGTATTTCAAATGAATATGCCACGTCTTCTTGTTGTCAGTCAATATTTTTTTCATCACAATTGTCAGACTTTTGTTAGATGATTCAACTAAACCGTTGACCGACGGATAATAAGTTGTGGAGTGGCCTTATATGATGTTGAATTTTTGACAAAAGTTTATCATAGCCATCGATTTAAACACTTGTGCATTGTCAGTGACTATCTTTCGGGGACAACCGAATCTGGATAAAATATTTTCCTCTAGAAAATTGATTACAACTGCGTCAGTTGCGTTTCTCGTGGGAATAACTTCCACCCACTTAGTAAAATAGTCCGTTGCGGTTAGAATCCACCGGTGTTGAGCACTAGAATGTGGGTGAATCTCTCTGATAAAATTGAGGCCCCACTGCTAAAAAGGGGCTTCGGATTTAACTGGAATTAGAGGTAAAGCTTGGACTTTCTGTTTACCTGTAAACAACTGACAGGGAACACAAGTTTGGACTTTGGTGTTTACATCTGTGAAAAGTTTGGGCCAGTAATATCCAACTCTTAGGATTTTATAAGCTGTGGCTCGCCAAGCATGGTGTCCTGCACACACTCCCTCATGGAACTCATCTATAACCTTTTCGGTTTTGATCTCAACTAAGCAGCTCAGCAAGAAACCAAGGGGTCCTTCCAAAATAATTTTCCATCTACAATACAATATTTTATAGCATGTAGCTTCAATGTCCTGGATTTAGATGGGGTTAGTTCACTGGAACATTGAAGAGTCAATAGGTAAGAAACAATATCATGGTACCAGCCTGAAGAAGAAAACATATCTTCTATGGAAACCGTAGATGTAGCAAAGTCGAGTTCATTTATCTCTAGAAAATCTTCATCTTCTTGCAGCTGATCAATTTCAAGTGCCTACAAGTTGGATTCGGCTAACAGCTTAGCCAGACCTTGGTCTTTAATGAGTTTTATTGGTTTGAATTCAAGATCAAAGTCCTAAATCTTGGCTAGCCATCTGCCTCTTCTTTCATCACTATCCGACTAAACTAGTATGCCTTTGACAGAGCTTGTAGGAACATAGGCTATGATCTTCGAATGTAATACGTACGTTCTGAAGGCCTTGAGAGCCTTTGCCATTGCGTAAGCTTGTTTTTCTAGTATATTATATTTCAACTCCACATCTCTCATACCTTTACTGAAAAAAGAAATGGGTTGTTCAAAGCCTTCTTTGTTTCTCTGTAACAATACAGCTGCAATAGTGTGTTCGGAAGGGAAAGAAAAAAACAAAAATTCTTTTGTGTAATCAGGACTTTCCAAGACTGGTGCTTCGCTAATAAATTTCTTGATTTGTTGAAAGAATGTTTTTTATTTGCTTTTCCACTTCATCTCACTGCTCTTTTTTAACATATCTGTGATCCGTTTCACAATTTCGACGAAGTTAGGGATGAATCTTCTCAAGAAATTTATTTTCCTAAGAAATATTGAATTTCTTTTACATTCCTAGGAATATTTATGGTATCTATTGCTTCAATTATTTTGGGATCGATTTTGATTCTGTCTCTAGACATTAGATGACCTAAAAGCTTACGTTCTTTCATAACGAAATGAGATTTTTTGGGATTAAGGGATAAACCAAATTTACGACATTTCTCGAAGGTTTGCTTCAGGTGTACTAAATGTTTTGCATCAGATTTTGAAAAAATAGTCAGATTATCGAGACAGATGACAATGAATTTATCTCTCTCACCCATGAAGGCGATGTCCATGGCTCACTAGAAGGTTGCACCCGCATTCATCAAGCCGAAATGCATTTTATCATACATGAAGGTACCCCAAGGAGTTGTGAAAGTCATTTTTTCTTTATCGTCTTGGTGTACTGCGATCTGATTGTAACCTGAAAAACCATCAATCATTGACATTCTGTTAGCTCCAACTACTTTCTCTAAGGTGTGGTCCATCTTAGGCAACGGATAATTATCTTTGAGTGATGATCGGTTCAGGTTTCTAAAATCAACAAACAGTCTGATTTCACCATTTTTCTTTCTTACTGGGACTAGATTAGCTACCCACTCGGAATATCTTAGTGGGACGATGATTTTGGTGTCTAAGAGTTTTTTTACCTCTTTTTCTATTACTGGTAGCAGAATAGGTTTTATTTATCTGAGTTTCTATTAAAAGGCTTGACACCAGGTTTCAAAGGAATTTTATGTTCGATTATATAAGTATCATAAGTTCTCAATTCGTCATAAGACCAAGCAAAAACGTCTTTACACTTTCTAAGCAACTCAACATATTTACTTTTTTGGGGGGGGGACATGTATTTGGACAGTTTCACCAACCGAGGGTTTTTTTTGGTACCTATGTCACAGTCCTCAACCTCTTCAGGTTGAGGTTGTAAGGTGGATCTTAATGGGATATTGTCTTGATTAAATAACCTTTCCAAGGGAATTAGGCCCTTGGGGATATGGTTATTTTTTAGAACAAGCATTCGATGATTGACGATTTTATCATGGAATTCCTGGGGGTCTTCCCCTTCCTGCATGATCCAAATAGGATCATTTTGGTTTTCTTGGTCGGTATGAGTTTCGACAAACTCATCTATTAATTCTAAAAATTTACGCAGTTGTTCATCATCCTCAAAAACTTGCCAGTGTTGTGTGTTATTGGGTATGGAAGGTTGGTGTCTCATTTGTATATGGTATTTTAGTTTGAAAGATATGGGATGTGTGAAGGTTGAGGTTTCTTTGGCTAACGCATCGGCCTGTTGGTTTTCAGTTCTTGGAATGTAGTGGACTTTGATAGAGGAGAAGAAATTTTCGATCATATCCCAGACTCAATTCCTGTAAGACCTCAACCTAGGATGTTTGGCCTGGTACTATCAATTTACTTGTTTTACGATTATCTCGGCATCACCAAATATCTCAAGGTTTTTTATTTTCATTCTCCTAGCGGCTTCCAACCCTAATACTAAGGCTTCATACTCGCATACATTATTAGTGTGGTCCACATTCCACTGGAGTCTATAGGAGAAAGGGATTACAAATTGATTACCAGGGGCCACAAGGAGTGCCCCAGCTTTGGCTCCAAGGTAAGATGAGACGCCGTCAAAAAACATCTTCCACACACCAATGCTATATACATTTTTTTTTATTTTCTTTTGTTTCTGTTTTTTCTTCTGTACTGCTTTCATCTATACCTAAAACAATATCATCTTCAATGGATAAAATACAATTACCTAGATCCTGATCAACAATATATATAGGGTGGTTACTCGGGTTGCGTAGATCACTTACCATGAATGCCAACCTAGTCTCTCTATAGAGGCATGTGAACTGTCCTCCAAAAACTGGGATCGTAGCATATGTCATGTCAAGTTGGAGGGATCCCCCAAGCTTGGCACCCCAGGATCTAGATAATAACATACCATATTTCAGAGGGATATCGGCGACCACTACGTCCATGAGAATGCTTTTCACAGGTATTTGAGCCATATTTACCACCATGTCTTTAATCATGCCTATACAATTAACTTTCCTTAAATCGAAAGAATATAAATCTCCATAAGGCCTGGTGATTTCGAGACCCAATTTGTCCATAATGGCTTTAGGCATTACATTATGGGATGCTCCAGAATTGAGCATACAGTTGTGGAGTAGTTGGTCGAACAGGGTTAACGTGATATATAAGGGGGCAACAGTGTCTTTGGCGCCTTCAAAATGTGGACTGAAAATTATGTTTGGTTTGCCATCTTCTAAGTTAATGACATCGGATTGGCTTTCATATTTTGAAAAACTAATCATCTTGGTGATTTGTTTTCTGTAGATGGGGTTTTTTGCCAGCTCGACAAGAGGTATGGGGATCTTGATTTTATTGATTTCATTTTCCAAATTAAAACTGCCCGCAATTTTGTCATTCTCTATGGTTTGGGCTTCGGTCCCCTTCTTATCAGCTTTCCTTTGTGGTGAGGGTTTCATTTCCATTGTAGGAATTTTTGCTTTCAGTGTTTTGACTGTGGATATTTCAGCTACCTTAGTCTTGGTAGGCTGTGTGTCCGTTATGTTAGTTTTTTCAGCCTGTTTTTCAACATTTTTTGAAACTATCTCGTCTGTCTCGCTCCTCGGCAAAATATTTTTCATTTGGGCGATTGCAACACTCCTGTTTCTAGGTCTTAGATTGTACTTCTGTTGAAGCTCAACCATTATACCATCGACAATACCCTGGTAGGTCAAATCTTCAGAAGTACTACTGTTTAGGTCATTTTCCAATCTATTTTCTTTATTTAAGAATTTTTCATAATCTTGTCTCGATAAATAGGGTTGTGGCTCATCATCACCCAGATTGTTTATATCTTCCTCTAATTCCTCAAAATCTTCTAAATCTTCCTTTCCAATGAAGTTTTCACTCTTGAAGGGGGTTGGGATTTTCTGATCTTCATTCTTAATCTGTCTTTGTGGGATTTGAGGATTGGGATTCCTTCTGAAATCCTTTCTGGGAAAATGGTCATTTTTTGTCTGATCTAATTCCATTTTTGAAATCTTATTAGATAGTTCTTTAATTATCCTAGCCATGTCGTCCATTTTGTCTCCCGAAGATCTTCCTGACCCAGAAGATCCTCCTCGTTCTCTGTATCTTCTGGTTTCTTTGTTCCCAGCCTCCATTTTGGATTTTAGCTTTTCTAAAGCCATCATGTTTGATTCAATTTCTAGGGCATCATCTTGCATCTTGGTGAGGTCTACTGATCTCCTCTCTCTTAATAGTAAGGCTAAATCAAGGTCGAAAGCTCTAGTGAAGGTTACTTTTGTTGCAGGTTGAGAAGGTTTGACCTCGATGGGAATTTTATTGTACAATTTATTAAATCTTTCGGTGAACTTGAGAACTGATTCATAATTTTTCTTTCTAAGAGCCCCGAATTCAGTTAGATAATAGAGGTGATCTTTTCTTTCTCCCCATTGCCTGATGAAAGAACTTTTGAGTTCATCGTATGACCTTAAAGATCCCGCTGCTAAGCCTCAGAACCAGGTTTTGACCTGCCCTTCGAAATTTTGTACTAAGAGTCCAGAGTAGACATCTTCGTGTTCAAGTCCTAAGATATCAGCAAATTGGTCAAAGAAATTGATGTGTTCTTGTGCGGTTAAATCGCCTTCCCCCGTAAATTTTGGGAGATTTTTCATGTAATTTTATGGAAGGTCGTGTAGGGGAAATGGGAGGACAAGAGGGGCATATCTGGCAACCACCTTAGCAAAAACTCCAAGGAGCGGTACTTGGCCACCTACTGCTCCTCCTACGGCACCACCTACAGCACTGCCTCCAGCCCCCACACCTCCGTGTGCAGCCATTGATAGATTTGAGATTGAAACTTGGGTTGTACTTGAATGTGACAGAAAGGTTGTGGGGAATTGATCGTCAAGGCACAGGAAATTGGAAAAGGAAGGCCCAAGATGAAGAGAACTTGTTTCTCAAGGCTTGTAAGATGAATATATCAGAGAATTGATGGGGGTTAAATCAGGATACACAGGACATTCATCGAAGCGTTCAGTAGTAGGAGAGTAGACTTCGAAAAAAGAGAACATATCGATTGAAAGGGGGAGGGAGACAGATCTCTCAACTATTCCTCTGACGTTCAACCATGTAGAATTAGTTTGACAGATAGTATGTGTTGGCGAAACGATTTGTCTAAGAAATCTTCTTGATTTTAAAATCTTTTCTGGATCAGATACTGGCAAGATCTACTTGTCGTTCGGGTTCTTTCTGGTGTTCTTTCGGCTGAAATCTAGTTTACTTATTGTGGAGTCACCAAGTGAAGGATAAAAGTATCCTTAGAAGGTTTTCCGATCTTTGTTCACTATCAAAAAAAGAAAAAGTCAATGTCGCTCTTCCTAGGGAAAAGATTCGTTTCTTCGCTCCCCAACAACGACGCCAAAAATATGTTGTTCCCGATTTTATACTTTAAGGCTCTAAAGTATACCCTCAAGGCATCCAAAAAGGTAGAGATAATTAATGGGTAAAAATATTAGTTTAAAGGAAACCGAGATCACAGTTGGTTCCTTAACTGTCTCTGTCTAGCTTCCCATTGTTCTTGAATGCTAATATCCCTTTCAATTGCAGCCCATGAACGTTCAAGTTCTACCCATGTATTTTCTATTTGTAATATGGTATTGAATAGGTTTAACACAATGCTGATCTAATATGATAGATCGGGTTCTATATTAGGCTGTCTGGTAACTGGAATAGTCATGAAAGCAAAGGGTTTCCTTTCTTTTAAGTCAAAAAAAGAAAAAAATATTTTTTAAGGGTCACAAATTTCTGGTTTGAATTAATAAGAACAAAACTTCCAAATTATGAATCAATAGTATAACATAAATGAAGGCCTTTTCTAGTATCTGAGTCAATTTTAAAAGAGACAGTGCATGGAATGAAGAAAGAAAAGGAAATAGTAGTTGTATAACAAAAACGAGGCATCAATTTAAGAGGAATCTCATTTTATACAAATAGAAGAAGGAAGGGCGATAACTTAGAAGAAGTATATAATTTCAGAGTTTTATAATGTTCATAGGTCTTATATCCGCTAAGAACTGATACAGAGGAAAAACTGCAAACGGTTAGATAATCTGAAAGTTTAATCACCATAATAGAAGTTACCTCATGAAAATATTTAACGGAGGTGTGAAATAAAAGATGAAATGACAGAGAAACACGTAACTCAGGCTTGACAAGATCTGGAATCTTCAATCTATATGGTATTAATTCTGGCAAAATAAAATTTTCTCTTTATAATCTCCTCCACAAAAAAGCCCCTTCTTAGTCTTGAAAAATTACATTTATACAAAACCACCAATCTTAGGACAGTTGGTGATTTCCTAATTATTAGAGACTAACTATTTGTTAAAAAATAATCCAAAACCATTTTCATGATCTTCTCCATTTTTCCATTTTATTGGAAGTAAAGCTCTTCCAAATAATACCTTTACTTTGTTGATGACTCTCCTTCTTTTGATTCAATACATTTAATGCATCTCTCTAGGAACTGTGTAAAATTTATGGGGGGTTTTGGAAGATATCTTGCCTCGAACAGATAAACCTTTCTCCGAATCTTGGAAAGACAGTCATCAACTCCTTTATCTGCAAACTTGATTGACTGCAGCTTTAATTTAGGCTCAACTAACAACCTGTCTATTAGGGTGACATCGATTTTTCTTAGTTGTGAAATTTCCATTTGGATTTCACTCAAATTTTCCCTAAAATTTAATTGATGTCTTTCAATATTGATCTGTCCCAGAAGTCCTGTACAATTTCCTTTTCCAATATTTAATGACCCTTTGTCTAGAAGATCAAAAACTTCTTCACAGTCATCTATGATTTCTTTGACTATTCTTTTACTTTCAGTTATGTTGGTTTCCCATAGTTTGAGCATGATGTCACCTCTGATTTTCTCTATGGCTGATACTTTCATAGTTTTGGATACCTCCTCACCTGTCGAATATATAATTGCCTTTTGG
>SNQJ01S0163993.1:0-21265 GCA_010110895.2 Picea sitchensis | reverse complement strand
AATACATATTATATTACATCAATAATCAATCAATCAATCAATCAATCAATCATTTTACATCAATCAATCACTTGACATCAATCAATGACATCAATCAATCAAACCATTGGCATCAATGACAACATGATCCAATATCCTAGTACACTGGGATGTTGCTCAATACTAAGTGCAGAAGAATTAATCTCCCACCGCTTGGTAAGCACTGATGCACCCATAATGATATCCTTATTTGAAATTTTTTGAACAACCAAATCCAATCTCTGAAATGATAATCACTGGGCTTGAGCATAAAGCCCAAATATTTCATCCCTTCATCTATATTTTTCCTTGAAAAAGTTAGGAAAACCTCCAACTGGTGTGATACTTTCTCTTATAATCTATAATCTAGCAAGATTAAATTTGCCATGTTGATTTGCATCCCTATTGATAAACAAAAAAGATATATAATACTTTTCAAAGATTGAAATTCCAATACTGACCCTGCACCAAAAAGAATCACATGATCAATGAAAAGTAAGTGTGTTAAGATATCTAAAGAAGTGATTTTCAAACCTTTTAAGAGACCATTCCTTCGGGCATTTTTTAGAAGAAGACTGAGCCCCTCGACAAATATAAGGACAAGGAAGGGGGACAAAGGGAATCCTTTTTGCATCCATCGAGATGAATGAAGAAAGTGGGATGGGGCCCCATTTATGAGGACTGCAAATGAGGAGGATTTGATGCATCCCATAATCTAGTTGATCGACTTCAAATTCATTCCCATTGGAATTAGGGAAAGCCTAAAAAAGGTTCAACTCACCTTGTCATAGGCTTTAGAAAGGTCAAGCTTGATTACAATTGATGGCATATTTTCTAACTTAATGGAATGTATGGTTTTTCGGGTAAGAGAGACGACATCATGAATTTGTCTCTTAAATAAAAAACCATACTGCTCCTCTGAAATGATTTCACTGAAAACGAGTTTAAGGAGGTTTGCTATGATTTTGGCTATGAGTTTGTAGATCAAATTACAACAGGAAATGGGTTTGAAATCTTCAAAATAAGTCAGGGCTTGTTTATTTTGGATAAGGGCCAATAATGTTGTATTAAAAGACCCCTAAATTTTTCGAGATCTCTGTGACTCACATGCAACTTTTAAAAAACCCTTTTTAAGAAAATCATAAAAACCTAATTAGAATTCGATCATGAGGCCGTCGGGCCCATGAATTTTTCCTTTTTGGAATGAAGATAAGGTAGAGATGTTTTCCTTTTCTGTTATCTCTGCTTGTAATAACTCATTCATATCATCCAACATGGATTTATGAAAGAGATTGATAAACTTTAATGATTTTAGAGACGAGGCACCCAATCAAATCCTTGAATAAACTATAGAAAAAAACTTTACCAACTTCAGCTATATCTTCAGCCGAAGTCACCAGACGCCCTTCCTGATCTTTAATTTCCCAAATGGAGTTGATTATCCTCGAAAATCTAGAAAAAATATGATTTTTTTTTGTTATTATCCCCTACTCGAATCCATACCGCCCTACTTCTTTTACACCATTTTGAATCCTCTACCACCAGTAGGTCTTGTTTTTTCCTCATTAGAGATTTTAAATCACTTTATTCTTACCCTGATAATGAGATAGCTTGGTGATCAATTAGAAGGGCACCTAATTTTGATTCCACCTCCCAAACGAACACTGAGGATTTCATTCTAAAACATTTGGCCCAAGAAGTAGTGATTTTTTTTATATTTTTCTAAGGTTGACTCCAAATTTATGCTTGTAAGAACTTCCTAATTCTTCTTCCAATGGACTCTGGAAATCTGATACTAACTTCTTATAGTTCTATTCCTTAAGCCAGTCTTGGTTAAACTTCAACAGGTAAGGCATCCGAGGGTTGATTTTGGACACTTCCAAGACAATGGGCATATGATCAGAAATTCCACATATCTCCACTCAAGATTTGTAGGACCAAGGATTATCAACCAAACCCTAAGATATTAGGAATCTATCAAGTATTTTAGCAACCGGGTCCTTTCCTTTTCTCCCATTACACCAAGTTTGGGACAATTTTTTGGGAGCCATATCAAATAATTGGTGTTTTTCCATCCAATGAGAGGAAAAGTTTTCCTATGGATCTTGGTGAGGGATTACCCCCCAAACTTAATTTAAGGAGAGGTTGAAATTTATATCCACTCCTAATATAATGTCTTTAGAGTTCATAATTCCTTATCTACTTAGCCCTTCCCAGAAGGGGTACCAATTAGAGTATGAACCATACACATTTAACAATTTTAAAGAGCAATTTAAAAATCTATCTATAACTTGAGCCACTATGCATGCAGGTAAAGTTGATGAAGAAATAACCTTTACATGAGGGATCCAAGCTATTAATAAACCTATGGAGAGGCCCACAACATCAACATAACAAAATTTCTAGTCCTTTAGCAAACTATTAAAAACCTCCACTGCCTTTTCTCCACTACACATCATCTCTTGAATCATGATGTAACGTCCTCGACCATCAACCCCACTGTCGGGTAATTCTACTACGCAGAACAATTTTTAGAATATAATGGATGTGATCATTTTACCATTGACAATATCACCATTTTCACCCAACCATAGGCCGAAGCCACCCTCCGAGCACCTTAACCTTGACAGAGAATCACTCTAGAAGAAAACCCTAGGCTAGATAGCCAAACAAAGGGTAGCGCACATTTCCCCAAGGATAGTGCACCAAACAAGAGTTTATCAGATAGTCCAAACCATAACCAAGAGATAGTCCAAGCCAAAATCGAAATCTACTAGCTTCAGTAGCTGCAACGACAACTCTCCTCCAAACTTGTGCACAAACTAGGCAACTGCAGTGTGCACAAGTCGTGCTCTGCAATTTTGAGAATGCCTTCGAGAATGAAGATTGGCCTCCTATATTTATACTAATTTTGGCTAACTACCTGGGTCGACTTCTCATTCTGGGTGTCTATTTACTTAGTATATAATATTTCTTCTGACCAACTTCTTCTCTTGTAGGCTAATAACCTAATAGCAATTATCCTCTTGGGTCAACTTGTCTTCTAGGGTTATTAGCCAACTCATTAGGCTTTCTTCTTTCTTCCTAGAATATTCTATTCTCATTAGGTTTACACATGGAGGTAAATACCTCCTGCAGCTACCATAATATTAACATTCCCTCCTAGCTAGGGAGGTATTGAAGGTAATGGTCTTGAGCACAAACATACCATTTACCCAGTAGCATCAACATAGTCATATAGACTATCAATATCATCAACTGCATCATCTCTCGAAACCATACTCCATTTGAGTAATTAGACATGATACTGGATAAGTCACTCACTCCATAGAGTGACACAAGAACCATTNTGGGAAATATATGTCCATTGATCATACATCTAGCTGATAATCATTTCCAACTCTGCTGATAGTCTTCAAGGAAATTGGAACAATATCATTCAATAGAACACAACTATGTCTATCCATAGTAGTACACAACTACAATCCAGCGGTACACTACCACA
The DNA here is from genome assembly GCA_010110895.2 of Picea sitchensis. NCBI lineage: Eukaryota > Viridiplantae > Streptophyta > Pinopsida > Pinales > Pinaceae > Picea > Picea sitchensis. The sequence continues at coordinate 17,742 of SNQJ01S0163993.1, read as the reverse complement.
CCAAGTAGTACACAGATACTTGATCAGTGACGTATTGTCACAATTAATGGAACATATCCACCACGGTAGCATACATCTACTGTCTAGAGACATATAGTCTGCATAACAATCATTTGATATCATCCTGCACATAAAACATTGTTATGATATAAACTGAATCATCTAGGCCATTCTTCCGCTCACATCTGTGAGATCTTGGAAGAGCATATACCCTTAGAAGGTAAAACATCAATGATGAGCTATCTGGACTATTCTTCTCAAGAAAGGAAGAAAAATTGTCCCAATTTTTGAGCTTGGACCATTCCCTACCTTGGGCCATTCCTCCGACACTAGACAAAGTGTAACCTGGAGAGAATGAGTCTGCCCTAAGGAATGACTGTCTGAACCATTTCCTAAGGAAATGACTTTCCTACACCAACCTCCAAAATGGATCATTCCCCATGTTAACCACAATGGGAAATCGTTGTCCAGCAAGGCAGGCTAGTCTTCTTGAGTAACCCTCAAGAAGAGAGACTGCCCTAAACCATTCCCCATGTTAACCACAATGGGAAATCACTACCTATGGTACATCAATAATCCATCGAACCATTTTCATTACGAAAATGACCATTTGATCTGGACCATTTTCCGAACTGGAAAATGCCTGTCCGTCAGAAATCTCAAACCACTTTCTGAACTAGAAAGGAACTGCTCATCCTGGACCATTTTTTGAACTGAAAAATGACTGTCTATAAATCAATAACACATCAGTGCTACCTCCCAACCTGGGAGTCATCTCTTCCTTTTTCAATAAGGAAGTCGTCTCCACGAGATCCATATTGAGTACGCAAACTCTTTCATCTTGGACAGAAGCTTTACCAAAATGCCTTCTTATCTGATCATCTGTGGAGATATATATAGGAGAACCACTTTTTCCTTTCTGGACTTCATCACGAAGAATGTAATGCTTGATCTCAAATGTACTTCGGTTTTCTGGAACACTGATTTTCTCTGAAGGCTTCATATAGCTCTTATCAATAAAGTATATCATTGTTGGATTCCTCTTTGGTTCCTGCTAGCTCACAGCATCATGGCAAGGGTCAAACTGGAACATATCCATGTGGCACTTCTTCTGTCATCATGATATATTTATCAAGGATTGGCAATCCATCATCCTGATCTTTTGAGTAATCATTTTGATACAATATCTCTGTTATAGAAAATATTCACCATGCTTCTGCTATGCATTGGAGGTTTTCCAAAAAGTTTTCTTCTTCCATCTGCATAGAAGGGTCTCTTTCTGGTATGCCCCAAAGAATTAAGGTTTCTCTTCATACGCTCTTTGTTCAATTGCTTTGGAGAATAGTCTTTGCATTCATCTGATGTAGAACTCCAACCCATGGATATTGTAGATGATATAATGACTCATGTAGAGGCATGTCTGGTTTACTGGAACAAGTAATCATCATAGTCTTCTCCCTCCATCTAGGATAACCTCTACTTTTGGATCTTGCAATTCTTGCATTCATATACAATGTTCTTCATCAAAACTTTCAGTTCCTTTGCTTGATTGCTTTTAGTGAGTTCATATGAGGCTGGTAATCTCGTGATTCTCGATACAATGACTGGTTGTTCTGGCTTCTCTTTCTTTCTTGGAATCTTCATGTTATTATTCATGTTATTCCTCATGTTTTTCTTTAGCTCTTGGGTCCATGGAGTTTCTTATAGATTCCATGCCCTAAAGATTCCACTTCTTCGTTTTATCATAGGATCATAGATGTGGATGGACAACCAGGGATACTTTAAGGCTTCTCTCTGAAGAAAACTTCTTCTAAGGTCGAACTGAACACGTACTACCTTTCATGGCTACTACCATGGATATATACTTCATCATCTTTAATGGATCATAGGATTAGCTCCCTCCTAATACTTGCTTCATGTATGAGTGGATGTTTTTCTTTTAGAAATATATAATCGGCTCCCTCCATCTAATAGAGTCCACGCTTCCGTCTGCATCCTTTTTGTCTTCTGCACAGTGTCATAAGTCTTTCTCCAATTTCCTCTTCATTGCTGACTTATTTCTGTCTTTGCTTCTTCTCAGTTTCTTCAAGATCGATTCTGATTTCAACTTATCTTGTAATAGCTTCCACATGATTTGTTTGATGTATTTCATCCTTTCATGTGTATTATCTGACTTGTATAATGATAACAATCCTTATCTTTTTGTTCTTCCATAGGTATAGTTCTTCTTGGAACATATTATAGATATACAAGATATGTACAAAGACTATGCAAACAAGATATGTACAAGAACTAAGAAGAGTATTGTTACCTTGTCTTTAGAGGAAGAAGTTTGTTTCATCCTTCTTAGTCTTCTTTGAAGGTTCCTTTTCTTCGACAATTGATGCTTCATGTGTTTCCTTCCTTTTCTTTAACTCGGGACAATGAATCTTGTAGTGACCATACTTTCGACAGTTGAAGCATTGCATTTCTAACATATCTTTCTCTTGATTTGGCTTCTTCCTGGAGCCGAACTTCCTTTTCTTCCTGAAATCCTTGAACCTTGTTGTGAAGGCTTGATCATCATACTTCTTTTGGGGTTTCTGTTTTTCATTGATCCTTGATTCTTCTTGAGCACAACAAGTCCAAATTTCTTCGAATGTAAGATACTCCTTCCTTGTGTTCATGCTTGCGGAAAATGCATCCCATGTCTTGGGAAGACCATTGAGTACTATGTTTACCAATTCCTTTTCTGAAATGATCTTTTCAATAGCTTGTAGTTGATATCTTAACTAACATATCCTCAAAAAGTATGATGTTATGTTGTCATCATCATTCATATTCATGTCACAGAGCTCATTCTTTAGACTCATTACTTGTTGAATGTTTCTGACTGAGAAGAGGTTTGTTAGGGCATCGTACATCTTCTTCGATGAGTCAAGATGGGAGATGTAGGGTATCAAGTGGTATTTTATAGAGTCCACTATGATACTCATGGCATTGATGTCACCATCTTTGAACTTTTCCATAACTGCAACATTATGTGGTTCTTTCTCTTTTCCTTCTTCAAACTCTGGTTTCATGATATCCAACACTTTATTCTTGGCAATGATGAGTTCAATTCCTTTCTTCCATGCTCTGAAGTTAGAAGCTCCATCTAACTTGTTTTCTGACTTCATAGAGTAAGTCATGGCTGCTTTGACTTGTCAACCCTAGATTTGACCAAAAACTCAAACTTGACGTCTTGTCTTGCTGAGAGTACCGGGAGATACGCTAGGCTAGGGCACACTAGTTTCTCCGGAAATTGGGTCAATCCCTTCACTTAGGGTGACTGAATGAGAGGATCAGGGTTTCTGCAACTGCACCTGCTACTAACCCTAGTGACAATTCTTTGGTGACTGCTCCTGCTAGAAACCCTAGCGACAGTTCTTCAACGAGTTTAATATCCTTATAGCTATGCTTCCTTCGAGCGGTTAGACTGAATGAAGGAGGTGTGGTCCCATAACCTGTTAGAATATAATGGATGTGCTCATTTTACCATCGACAATATCACCATTGTCACCCAACCATAGGCTGAAGCCACCCTCCAAACACCTTAACCTTGAAAGAGAATCACTCCGGAAGCAAACCCTAGGCTAGATAGCCAAACAAAGGGTAGCGCACCTTTCCCCAAGGATAACTCACCAAACAAGAGTTGATCAGATAGTCCAAACCATAACCAAGAGATAGTCCCAGCCAAAACTGAAATCTACTAGTGGCAGCAGCTGCAACGACAACTTTCCTTCAAACTTGCACACAAACTGGGCAACTGCAGTGCGCACAAGTGCTGCTCTGCAATTTTGAGAATCCCTGGGAGAATGAAGACTGGCCTCCTGTATTTATACTAATTATGGCTAACTGCCTGGGCTGAATTCTCATTCTAGGTGTCTATTTACTTAGTATATAATATTTATTTTAGCCGACTTCTTCTCTTGTAGGCTAATAACCTAATACCAATTATCCTCTTGAGCCGACTTGTCTTCTAGGGTTAATAGCCAACTCATTAGGGTTTCTTCTTGCTTCCCAGAATATTCTATTATCGTCAGGTTTACACGTGGAGGTAAATACCTCCCGCAGCTACCATAATATTAACAAAAATCTCATACATATATGACATGCATTAAATCAAATTAACACATTTAACATAGAGTTACCGTTAAAATTAATAATTAAATAGAATTAACAACAATTCAAACTTTCAACAGAATACATGATCACATTCAAGCATTATGCATATAATAAAATCAAGCACATAAATTATACTTATCTTTCAACTGGAATAACACTACTAACTACGTACATACCTTCCACAGACCTCCCAGCCTTAGACCACACTGCTCATCACTCTCAGCAGTAGGTCACCCCCGAGCTGGGACTAAGCTCCACCAGGCAAGGGAATCCTAGGCTAGGCAAGGTCAACAGGAAGACACACAGTTTATGAGGAAGGATTCTCTCCCAGGAGCCACTTATTCCCACTGCTCACAGACTCTCATTCCCCACATGCCTGTCCCACCCCAGAAGTATACACCTTCACTGTCACACAAGACAGTCCTTCGGCTGCTAAACCTCCCTTGCCTTGGGCTTCAAAAACATGCCAAACCAGAATTCCCCGAGCTCTATGGCAGCTACAGGACCCCTTCCAGGAGTTCTCACTTCCTCCACACACTCTCTCACCTGGAGAGAGTTGCTAATATGCCTGACAACCCGCCTCTTAACCACAACCACCTCCCTCACCTAGAGAGAGTGTTGCACACATTCTTGACAACCTGCTTCTTCAACTCCATTCCAGCACAAGGAGGACAACAATAAGGCTCAGCAAGAAAAAATGATGGCAACAAATCACACTCAGCCAAGGGACTACATGGCCACAACAACCCACAGTTATAACACACACGACATAGAAAATTACGGTATGCTCAAGTTTCACAGAAGACAACAACCAAAACAGTTGAGCACGAACTCGGATTTGCAGTGTGGATAAAACTGGGTTCACAGGACACACAGGTCGGCCTTTCCCTCTCGATTGGTTTTTCAGATGCGTGTGGTTATGCAAAGGTCCAACGTAGAGGTAAAATGGGTTCAGACTGAAGATGCATCGAATTCTCAGGAAAACATCATAGGTTGGCCTAACGGTTTCGGGTTTCAGAGCTGTGTGAGGTATGTAGAGATCAGACGCAGAGGCAACATGGTTTAGACTATGGACGGAAGAATGGAGGACGAGCCCCCATCAAGACTCAATTCTTGGGTTAAATTGCATGTGCCTGGGCCGACACATGTCGCCCATGAAGCTGCATGCACTCCATATGGTATGCATTCCCTTTTCCAGGAACTTAGGATAAAAAAATATATACCTCTCACACCACTTTGGGATAATAATACATTATTATTCAAGGACTTAAGCCCTCAAGCTTAGCCCCTCTTCTAAATTTTCATTCCCCTCTCCCTTACCTAGCCTTGTGGAATCGTAGTCCCCCATCACTCTTTCTTTATGGTCGGTCGACACACAACAATGTTTATATTTTATTAATGATCTGCACAATTACATATACAAAAATCAGGCTCCTGGAATTTAACACCTAGGCTCTCCGGCCTAAATAACACATAATCCCACCAACTTATATACACTTGGATCACCATCCTATAAACACGATTGCAATACATAATATAACTGGGGCACGTCCTTGGGGTATTACAATCCCCTCCCCTTATTTTTGCACTGTCCTCAGTGCAACTTTTACACAACATCAACAAGATTTTCAAAATCTTCAAAAAGATGTGGGTTTTCTGCTTGCATAACATCCTCATGCTCCCATGTCACGTCCTTAGGACCATACTAGGTCCATTGGACCTTTACAAGCCTTATGGCTCGATTCCAGAGCTGTTTTCTTTTCTGGTCCAATATGCGCACATGATGCACTTGCAAGACACCTTCTTGTTCCACTTGAATCACATTCCAATCAGTAACATGATTAGCATCAGGCATATATTTCTTACGTAATGAAACATGAAACACATTATGTACAATCATGGATGTAATTAATGCAAGCATATATGCAAGTGGCCCAATCCTTTCTAGGATTTCAAATGGACCACAAAATCTGGCTGCCAACTTGGAGCAGTTTCCGAGCTTCAGGGAACTTCTATTGGCTTTTAATTTCAGGAAAACATGGTCTCCCACTTTAAACTCGCTATGGATTATATTCTTATCAACTTAAATCTTCTTCCTATCTTGGGCAACTTTCAAATTCTGCTTAATTTTCAGCATTTTCTCTTCCATTTCCTTGAGAAACTCTGGCCCAACTACTTCTCTATCAGTTGGGTTATCCTAGCTTACTGGAGTGTTGCACTTTCTACCATAAAGTTCTTCAAATGGGCTCATATTCAACAATGCTTGATACCCATTGTTGTAGGCGAATTCTACCAAGTTTAGGTAGTCTTCCCATTTAGATGGTTTGTACATCACATACTTCCTTAGCATGTCTTCTATTACTTTGTTCACCCTCTCTATCTGTCCATAAAAATTAGGATGATAAGCAGTGATGAAGTTCAGATTTGTTCTGAATCCTTTGAAAAACCCCTTCCAGAACTTTGAGGTAAATTTTAGGTCCCTTTCAGACACAATTGTCTTGGGAATACCGTGTAATCATGTTATTTCCCTCATAAAAATATCAACAACGTTAGCTACCTTGTGAGTAGTCTTTAGTGGAATAAAATGGGCATCTTTCATAAGATTGTCCACCACCACCATGATTGAATCATGCTGCTTGCCTATTCTGAGCAATCTTGTGATGACATCCATTGTCACCACTTCCCACTTCCACTCAGGAATGGGTAAAGGCTATAGCAACCCTGTTGGGTGTCTGTGCTAACCATACACCTGGCAATGTATTCCACAATATCTCTCTTCAAACCTAGCCAAAAGTGATGGCTCTTGACTACTGCCACAATTTTTTGATATCTAGGGTGCCCTACATAAGGCACATTATGCATTTCATTCAAAATCATAAGTTTCAAGTCCTGGACATTAGGTAAATAAATTATGTTCTTGTACAGAAGTGTTATGTCAGTTTCCAATTTATAATTCTCTACTTTCTGTGGCATCTGACCTTGCTGTAGCTTTGCTACCAAATCCCTGTACTACAAATCTGTATTTGCAGCCTCTGAAATTCTTTCTTTAATATCAGTTTGGTACATGCTAATGACTGTAGCATGTAATTCATGCACTCTCCTGCTGAGTGCATCAACCACTTTGTTTTCCTTTCATTTGATATGCTTGATATCAAAGTCATACTCACAAAGAAACACCAACCACATACTCTTCCTAGCATTCAAGGTTGGATGATCAAACAAATACTTCAGACCGTTATGGTTTTTCCTCAATTCGAACCTCCTTCCCATGAGGTAATGCCTCCATTTCCTTAGAGCATGTACTATGGTTTCCAACTCCAAATAATGAGTTGCATATTTCCTTTTGTGCTCTTTCAACTTTCTGGATTCATAACAAATTATGAATCCCTTCTGACTGAGGACTCCTCCCAGTCCTTCTTTGCATGCATCTGTACACACTACAAAGTCTTCATTAGGATTTGGAATCCTCAGGATTGGAGCACTGGTTAACATTTGCTTCAATTGTTGGAAGCTTCTCTCACATTCCTCTGTCCACTAAAACTTCTTCTCCTTCCTTTACATGAAAGTGATAGGGTGAACTATCCTCAAGAACCCTGCAATAAACCTTCTATAATAACTAGCTAGACCCATAAAGGATCTGAATTCCGTCACATTTTTTGGCGTTGACCATTCTCTGATGGCCTTAATCTTTTCAGGATCTACAACTATCCCATCCTTTGAAATAATATGCCCAAAGTAATGGATCTTCTCCTAATAAAACAAGCACTTGATCAACTTGTCATATAGTTGGTTCTCTCTTAACACCTACAACACCATCCTCAGATGATTTTCATGCTCTTCCTCCAACTTGGAATACACCAGAATTTCATCCAGGAAGACTATGACAAACTTGTCTAGATAGTCCCTGAATACACCATTCATCATACACATAAAAACAACGGGTGTGTTCGACAACCCAAACGACACCACTGTGAATTCATAATGACCATACCTTGTTCTAAAGGCGGTCTTTCTGATGTCTTCAGTTTTTATTCTTACCTGGTGATATCCTAACATGATATCTATCTTTGAAAATATCTTAGCATCCTTCAACTGGTCAAAGAGATCCTCAATCCTTGACAGAGGATACTTGTTCTTTACAGTCACTTTGTTCAACTGTTTGAAATCGATGCACAATCTCAACGTTCTATCCTTCTTATTCAAAAATAGGATAGGGGCACCACAAGGTGACATGCTTGGGTGTATATACCCCTTCCTTAGGAGCTCCTCAAGCTGCAATTGCATCTCTTTCAGGTCCAACGTACTCATTCTGTAAGGAGCTTTCGACACTAAAGCTGCTCTAGGAATCAAGTTTACAGAGAAGTCAATATATCTTTTCAGAGGTAGTCCAGGTACCTCCTGAAATATATCCTCAAACTCTTTTTGTACCACATGGTCTTCTATATTTGACACCTTATCCTCAGGTGCTTCCTCCAAGTGGGATACAAATAATTGACAGCCTTTCCTGAAGCACTTCTTCTGCTGCATTGCTGAGATTTCTCTGACAACAACAACTCTAGGAATTCCTTGGACTGTTTTTTGATTTCCTTCCTCATCCAGGCAAGTGAATGCCTTATTACGATAGTCCAAGATGGCATGGTGCTGGTCCAACCAATCCATCCCAATTAGACACTCATAAGAACCTAAAGGAAAAATGTTCAATTCAGCCTTTGTGCTCAGTCCATTCATGTCCACAGGACAAGACTTAACCAACTTTGTAACCTTTCTCTTGGTTCATGTTGCCAGCTGCACTAACCAATATTTTCCATGTTTTCTTCTTTTCAATTGCAAAGTTTCCACCACTCTAGGATCTATATAACTATGGCTAGCCCCTGAATCAATTAAAATAGTAAAGTCATGGTTGTTGATCATACCTTCCACTTCAATCATGTGCGACTAATATTCAACTTGCTTGTTGTCTAGGGCTATGTAGATCCTTGGCATTCTACTGCCCATGTCCTCCACTGTTTCAGCCTGCTATACATTGTGGACAACTCTCTCCTTGTCATTTCCATGGGAGAAATCTTTGTACCTATGGTTCCCTTTACAACCCCAACATTCCATAGGTGGCGGTCTTGGCATTTTCCCATCCACTTCATCCTTCCTGGGCTCTCTAAAAGATGGTTGTCCCCGAGGATTGTTTCTAAAAAAGGGTGTCTTAGTTCCCTTCTTCCTCCGATCCATCTTGAATTTCTTCTTGTCTTCCCAAGCCTTCCGGAAAGTAGGATTCTCTCTTTGCTTCTCATATAAGAATTTTTCTCTTCTTATAGTTTCGTCCATAGTCTTAGGGTCATCATACTAGATCTTGTCACCGATGGAAGGTGGCAGTCCACTCAGATACCTTTGAATCTTGATAGTCTCATCTTTGATGAACGGAACATACTTGAGCAATTCCAAAAATCTTTGCTTGTATTCATCAATGGTCATGCTGACCAACTTGAGTTCAAATAATTATTTCATCTTTCTGTCATAATATCTCTTAGTCAAGTATTTCTTCTCAAAATATCTCTTGAATTATTTCCAAGTGATATATTTATGTCTATTGTGTTGCACCTGCACAAGTTGATCCCACCACATGGATTCCTTTCCTTTCAGTTGATACATTGCAATTATTCCTTTTGCATGAGAGGAATAATTCTACAATTGGAAATATTTCCTCATTCCAAGCAACTATGTTTTGACATCTTCCTCCTTCTTGTGTTCTCCATCAAACGTAGGAAGCTTAATCTTGTTCATTTCTCCCTTCAGTTCATCCACTCCATATCTCCTGTTATTTCTGGTAGGAGATGTGCTTGAACTACTATGTTCCCTCCTCTTGGAGCGACCTTGGGAGTGATGATCGTGTCTACCAACACTCCTTGATCTTCATCCCTCAAAAGCTTGGTGACTCCCTGTTTTTCTCGAGTCTCTCTCCCGTCCAACTTATTTTCTATTCTCTCCAGACTCTTCATCAACTTTAAGTTGAATTCTCCCTGTCGTTCCTTAGATTTCATGATCTTTCTGCTATCTGCTCGGTGAGTTTGGGCATCTTTCTGCAATCTTTCAATGATTTTCATCATATTCCCTTCCTTATCTATCTCTTCTCCATGCCCATTGGAGTTCGACCCTTCAACTCCCAAATGAACATCCATCCCTTTAGCTTCATTCTCTAAACTGGAAGAATTATGTGTCTCCTCCATTTCTTTGCACTCAATGGAAACTCTATTTGGTTCTTGCACTCGTTAAAATTCTGCAAACACAATGTGAAGAGAACCAAAATTTGTCAGGTAATCATTCCTTAACAAATCCCACAACATTCATAAACAAATCTGATTCAAGAAAACATTCAATTTTCATTCTTTGTGATTCTTGTTCAATCAAGAATCCCCACAGGTGTCTTCTTTTAGAGATTTTCTCTGCTAAGTTTTTGGGCACTAGCCCCTTTCTCTCAGTCCCCAACCCATGCGACCATGGGTCATGACCAAGCGCTAGAACAATAAGAACTTACTCGAGCCTTCGACCTTTGGCTTCAAAATATTTTCAAAGAACAAAACAACGATCTCTCGGAGTTCCGAGTTACTGAACCCTTGAAGTAGAGTGGATCAACAGTCCACGTCTACCCAACATCCAATGGCTGACATTTACTATGGAACCTCAGTTGTCTGAGTTTCGAGTCTTCGAGACTTCTGAGCTTCAGAGAATCTTGCATCCGCACATCTAAAGTGTTAATCTCCAAACATTCCCAATCACCCTTGGTGACGTCATTACATCACATCACTTAAATTTTTCCAATTGCAGGGGCATGCAACGGTGGTTTGGAGTAACCCACCTTTCATCCCACAATTCTTCTAACGCTGACATGTAACCCCTCAGTGAAACCACGGTTTGGATTGTGGGACCGCCTTGGAGAATTAGCTTCCGTGCAACTTGGGTCCCCGCTATGTCTCTTGGCCATTGATCTTGATGTATTGTGATCAATGCCATTGTGGGTACTCCAACCTTTAACCACATTACGTAACCTCAACCTCACTAACCTTGCTCATACAGGATGCCATATGGCAGAATACTAACGACTGATACGTGGCCCATTCAAATGGGTGACACTCATCACATTCCAAATGCCATTTCAATGTTCCACGGGTTCTAAAACCACTGACATGTGGCACACATCCCATGTGTCAATGTCACCTCCAGGTGACATCATCATGACTCACCACTTCGACTCTTCAGGCTTCGAGAGTTTCAACTCCTCTACGCTCGCTTTTTCTTGGAGCACTTTCTCCAGGAGTTCACGATCTACCGATGTGTGTCCTCCTTCATGACTAATGACTATGTGAGACTTCGACACTTCAGGCTTTAGGAGTTTCAAAATCACAACACTCGCCTCCTCACGAAGTAATTCCACCCAAAGTACATGATCTCTTGACGTGTGTCCTTCGCAATAGACGGTTGCGATCTACTTTGGCCTTCAGGACTTCAGGAGTTTGTCACACTCCACACTTGAAATCCTTCTAAGTGACTTCCCTTTGCCTTCTTGGACACGTATATAATGGTTAGGATCTTTTCCTACGATCTATGGTGTATATCTCCTTCGGAATTCATAGCTTCATGTTTCAACCTTTCTCTTACCTTTGCATTCAGTTTCACCAACATCAAAAAATCCAAAGTGCTTCCAGGATAACGTTCCTGCACCTTATCCAGATCTGAGAGTCGTAAAGGACTCTCCTTTTTCCCAAACAGATCCTATGACTCCAACACCCCAAGTGTTTATCTCTCTCTCTCTATGTATGGTCAAATACCATGCCGACTATGGTTTTATTCTACTGCTACTCCTCATGAGCTTCATAACATGACCAAGTAACCCATTGGCTCTCAGAAACATTCTAAGGTTCGAAATTGGTTCCTTCGAACACCATTTCCACTCAAAACCTTGGGTCCAAAGGCCACTTATCCGACCCATCTAGACTTAATGTTGAAACCATGCTCTAATACCATATTGTAACATCCCCGACCATCAACCCCAATGCCATACAACGCTACTATGCGAAACAATCTCATACATATATAATATGCATTAAATCAAATTAACACATTTAACATAGAGTTACTATTAAAATTCGGAATTAAATAGAATTAACAACAATTCAAACTTTCAACGAAATACATGATCACATTCAAGCATTATGCATAACATAAAATTAAGCACATAAATTATACTTATCTTTCAACTAGAATAACACCACCAACTGCGTGCAGATCTTCCATGAACCTCCCAGACTTAGACCACGTTGCTCACCACTCTCAGCAGTAGGTCACCCCCAAGCTGGGACTAAGCTCCACCAGGAAAGGGAATCCTAGGCTATGCAAGGTCAATAGGAAGACACATAATTTATAAGGAAGTATTATCTCCCAGAAGCCACTTATGCCCACTGCTCACAAAATCTCATTCCCCACATTCCTGTCCCACCCCTGGAGTATACACCTTCACTGTCACATAGGACAATCCTTCGGCTGCTAAACCTCCCTTGCCTTGGGCTTCAGAAATAGGCCGGACTAGAATTCTTCGAGCTCTGTGGTAGCTATAGGACCCCTTCCAGGAGTTCTCACTTCCTCTGTGCACTCTCTCACCTGGAGAGAGTCACTCATAGCCCTGACAACCTACCTCTTCAAACACAACCACCTCCCTCACCTGTAGAGAGTGTTGCACATAGGCCTGACAACCTGCTTCTTCAGCTCTGTTCCAACACAAGGAGGACAACAGTAAGGCTCAGCAAGGAACAAATGACGGTAACAAATCACACTTAGCCAAGGGACTGCATGGCCACAACAACCCACAATTATAACACACATGACATAAACAATTACAATATTCTCAGGTTTCACAGAAGACAACAACCAAAACAGTTAAGCATGAACTCAGATTTACAGTGTGAATAAACCTGGGTTCACATGACACACAAGTTGACCTTTCCCTCCTGACTAGTTTCTCAGATGCACGTGATTATGCAGAGGTCCAACATAGAGGTAAAACGGGTTCAGATTGAGGATGCATCGACTTCTTAGGAAAACATCACAGGTTGGCCTCACGGTTTCAAGTTTCAGAGCTGTGTGAGGTATGCAGAGATCAGACATAGAGGCAACACAATTCAGACAAAGGATGAAAGAAGGGAGGACGAGCCACCATCACAACTCAATTATTGGGTTAAATTGCATGTGCCTAGGCCAGCACATGTCGCCCATGAAGCTGCATGCACTCCATCAAGTATGCCTTCCCTTTTCCAGGAACTTAGGATAAAAAACAATATACCTCTCACACCACTTCAGAATAATAAAAAAATATTATTCAAGGAATTAAGCCCTCAAGCTTAGACCCTCTTCCAACCTTTTAGCCCCCTCTCCCTTACCTATCCTTGTGGAAGATTACTCTCCCATCACTCTTTCTTCGTGGTCGACCGACACACAACAATGCTTATATTTTATTAATGATCTACATAATTACATATACAAAAATCAGGGTCCTGGACTTTAACACCTAGGCTCTCCGGCCTAAATAACGCATAAGCCCACCAGCTTATATACACTTGGATCACTAGCTTATAAACATGATTACAATACATAATATAACTGGGGCACGTACTTGGGGTATTACACATGAGAACATCCAGATTAAAAGATTGGACAATACATTTGAGGGAAAGGATTTTAGGTCTCCCCAAACCTGTCATGTGTTGAAGAAGAGCACGATCATCCGAGAACCCTTTCCCAGGATTTCCCTGCTCTAAGGGCCCAAACTATTGTTGTTTGTTTTCTTCTTCTAATCTCTTTAACAACTTGAATTTACACCAAAGATATCAAATATTTCCTCCCAACTTGACCCCCGAGATCTTTTTCCAAGGCTAGACCCCTAGTACACTCCTCTCCTGGCCCCTTATTTACCTTGGTTCGAGAAGGTAATCATATTTTATAGAAGTTTTTGAACTAGGACACAGGGAGGAAAAAACCAACTAGGAAAAATACCTTGAATCATTCCCAGGTGAGGGCGAGGCCTCCTTTGTTGTGATAGAGTAAGGGGAATCGACCCATCTACATGAAATCCAAAATTTGAAAAGGACCCTTATTCCTTGTCTTAGGTGGACTTTTTTGAGGAAACTCCTTTGAGACAGAGACATGTGGACAACAACCTTGTACCTCTAGATGATCCAAAGAAAATTCTATAGAATGAGATAAAACCATACCATTGGGGTGAGAATTCTTACCATATATTTCATCTTGATGAACCTTTGAGGAGTTCACACCTGAAGAGTTGAACCATGTGTGATTTTTACCACTCTTATCCCAATCTTCCACGTCCACCACATTTTCCAGCTCAGACTCGACCACTGCTTGATTTCTTTTTCAAATTTTGGTGAAAGGAGGGGAAGGTGAACATGGTTGCCTACATTGTACTTGCAAGTGACTTACTTCATGACATCTGAAACACCTAAACAAGACATGTCATTAGTCTATCTTTTGATGGCATGAGAAACTCCCTAGACGATCTCGATCTCATCTAGCAGACCCTCTCTAAAATCAACCTCAATGTGCAACTATGCCCACTTTCGATCTGTCTTTGTCTCCCATCCTAACTCTAGGATGATAAATTTGTTTATGTTGTTTCCGATTGATTTAAGGACCACTTCATTCCATAATTCTAGAGGAAGGTTATAAGATAGTATCTCCCACACCTTTGAAGGAGATATGACCTCTCTTGTTGGGTCAAAATAAATAAACCATTCTTTGATCATAAGACCCAACAGTCCCTAACCCAAAACATGACTAAAAACTTCCATTAAATCTTCATTCCTCTAAAAAATGAAGCATATCTAGCCTCACACAAGGGTATAATATACAGGGAAATAACCTAGAAGCCTCTTCTAGTTTTCTTCCAACCATAATTCTAGAGCCCACAAAGAGACATTTTTACCACATAAATGGCCAACAATCATCCTCCCTACTAGATTCACGATGACCTCAATCTCAACATCATCTATCACCACCATTTTCCACCTCTTTTTTCTCACCTTCCAACACTTTCCCTTCCTCCTTTTCTATCCTTTGGCACTATCCTTCTCTATAGAAATATTTTTAGAGTCACAAGGTTTTAGAACCTCCAACGATAAGTGCTCGACATGTAAAGGAGACGTGAATGATCCATCTTGGGAGTCTGTCGATCCCAAATTCTCATGTGGAACATGTGCATCACTTACTAATGCATTTCTCTAAACCCTCACACCCTCCCCACTGGAAACTAGATTTGCCTTAGGAAATGATGCCTTGAGATTGCAAAAAGATGGTAGGTCTAATGCTCCAAGCTCTGTCAAGTCAACAATTCATTTTAGATGCTGCAATTTGATAAAATCCACATCCGATGGGAAAAATTCTTCCATACCTAGAACCTCAGTGCCATAGTATACAATGTCACCATCCATAATTGATTTGAATACTGCCTTTAACTGCTTGGGTTGTGCTTTCACCCAGGTCCACCTAGATCCCACTAGCATATTGTCATCCAACCCCAGGCGCTTCATTCCCTATGAAAAATGGTTGTATGTGACCGTCAGCCAAACCTGCACCTGACAACTTTGTCATAACCTACCTATGTTCACTGAGGAGCTTCCATCGCGTTGATCCTCTAATGAAAAATCAGATCTTGGAACTTCCTCGCCATGGCCTGTTTCGCTAGGGTATGTGACATAGGCAACTTATTGTATGGTGTGGTACCACAAAATTTCAAATGTTGAAAGATGCTAGGTTTGAATTTTTGGATAGCGGTTTTCTAAGAGCATGGTTTTTTAGCATGACACTATGAGTTGGACATCCATATTTTTGGATACCAATCATGCATATGATTTTTTCACTTTAATGATGTAGACAATGATGAAAATGTTAGAATTGGAGACATTGGGCCACCCGAGAAAGTTATATATACTTTTGGCCCAAAGCTTATTGGAGATAATATATAAGGGAGGGTAAAAAGTGTTGAAGTCAAGGAGAAATCTAATATAAAATATTATCAATACAAGATACAATCACCACATGCACTAGTGATTGCAAGAGTTGTTGGCAATAGGCTATATTCGATGACTAAGTGGTAAAAGTATCTCTCTCCGATGACTTTTCCATCTTCTGATTTCCTCGTATTTAATGGTTTCTTATTGTTTTATAATGGAGCCATGGTATTGGAAGATCACAAAGCATTGTTGTTTATGATCTGCATGCCACTTTTTATTTTACTATTTATGACATGTCAAAGTGAAAGAGGGGGCTATTCACCCATTAACCATATACAAAATATGATGATAGAAAATGCTTATTGTAATTTTATGAAGAATTATTGTTGAATTTGGTAGCTAGTTTGTACCTCTTTTCCTTTTCTTAGTATTATATAAGTAATCTGTAGTAGCATTAATGTCCTTCACGAAATATTTTATGTTTTTCAATCTATAGGTATATGGAAAGTCTAAATGCAATTGACCCACTCTAAGAAATCACTACAATCTTACAAAATTAAATACATTAATAGAAAAGTTCATATCTTTTGGTATATATAATCTACTCTGTAAATTAAATCTTCCATAAGTTTCCAAGTTGGACTTCAGGAGAGGAATGGAGGTCAATATATTCCCATTTGGTTGTGAATGAATCTCTTGAATCTCTTTTTTTCAATACAATTATTACCGTATCATTATTAGATAAAGGGCTTACCTATACCTACACTAGTACATATGACCAAATTTGTGACGATTTTTCGTTGATATTGCCACACTTATCCATCGCAATTTCCATGAAAGCCAAGACTTTTTTTCGTCGGTATAATTTCGTCGCTATATCCACGATCCAAGTGTGCGTGGAAACATCAACGAAATTATCTCTCCACATGTCATCATCAAGATCAATTAACCCTATGCATCGTCGCAATTACGACGAAACTTCATCGCAATTACAACAAACAACCGTGGCAATTACGATGAAACTTTGTCTCAATTGCGACGAAAATGTATGCCAAGCCAAAAAATTACAACGCAGATATTGTATGTGAGACGAAAAACCATGGCAACTTGCAACGAAAATATGTGGTAATAGAGGAGAAAATCCATGAAAAATTCGTCTCAATTGTGATGAAAAATTATGCCAAGCCAAAAAATTATGACGCAGATGTTGTATGTGCGACGAAAAACCGTAGCAACTTGCGATGAAAATCCGTGGCAATAGTGATGAAAATTCGTGGCAACTTGCGACGAAAAATTTGTTTCCGACGAACTATCCTCGATATTGCGACGATGACTTTAAGTTTAAAAAAAAAAAATTACACGAGATATGGTATTACCATATTACATTGTAATATGGTATACCAGATTACAATGTAATATGGTAATGCCATATTACAATGTAATATGGGATTACCATATTACATTGTAATATGGTAATGCCATTGTAATATTGTAATATTGTAATATTCTATTGAAAGATGGATGTTAGAGAAAATGTGTATATCTTTTAGATTGAACAAGATTATAGTAAATACATACATACATATAT
>SNQJ01S0163992.1:0-21265 GCA_010110895.2 Picea sitchensis | reverse complement strand
ATTGTGGTGAAGTGACGGGCTGACCTTGGAAGCTAGGCTGGGGGTAAAAGCCCAGTATCTTGAGCACCGGGCAGTTATTTGGTAGAAGAAGTTGAGACACACACATAGTTAGGGGGTGGGGAATCTAAAATCTTTGAGAAGAACATTAGTTGCATAGATCACACTTGTGTATGTTTGGGAAGTAGATGCATTGATAGGCCAACACATATTGTGATAATCATTACTGTTACATCTTTTACTTGCAACTAAAACTGCTTTATCTTTAATGGTGTTGTGATATATTGGTTCTTGCTTTATTGAATATCTTGTCAATCAGTTATCATTGTTGTGGTGTGGATCAATAAGTGATTGAGTATCCCACTTGGGGAGGCAACAATTATTTGATCCTTGAGTTCTTTTATGGTTAGATGCCAGTGAAGGCAGTCCAAGTGGAGTAAGTGCCACTTGGGGCATGCTTGGCCCTAGGGTGTGATTTGTTGATATCCCTTGTATATCTTGTATCTATTGTATATCTCATTTTGTTGTAAACTTGTATAGTCTTGTAAGTAACTCTAATTGTGGGGTTTTGGGTAGTTTGATTAAATTTAATTGTAAACTTCTTGTAACGAACCACCCTTACACATAGTTGACCCCATTGCCCAACCTTAGGCACTAGTCCTTAGTTGACTTAGGGAAAGGGCTGACTTTGCATATAGATTTAGGATTAAACTTGCATTGCTGCTTGTCATATTAGGCTAGTTT
Organism: Picea sitchensis; assembly: GCA_010110895.2. Taxonomy (NCBI): domain Eukaryota; kingdom Viridiplantae; phylum Streptophyta; class Pinopsida; order Pinales; family Pinaceae; genus Picea; species Picea sitchensis. The sequence goes on along the minus strand of SNQJ01S0163992.1, from coordinate 20,524 downwards.
TCCCTTTGGCCTGTAATCAATTGAAACTAACTCCTAGAACATTGTAATTAAAATCAACTTAGTAACTAGGGGAAGGACAACCCCCCTTGGCTTCCCTAGGAGTAAGCCTAGTGGAAGAAGTTCTTATCCGAGGTGGCAGTGTGGATTTGGAACTTAGACTTTGTGTCTCAGAGGGCACACTAAGTGGCAGGACTTAGCTCGCGTTTGCAAGTGCATGCATTAGGGAAATGACAACACATCCTCAACCCTACTCGAATCCAGAGTGAGATAGCTTGTCACGTATCAGGATCACATCATCTTAGCCATTGTCTTTGAGCTTCTCTCTCGGCACCATCTTGTGATTCTAGTTCTTTCTCTGAAACAAGCTCTTCAGAGCCTCCCACATGTCCCTGGAAGTATTCTTTCATGATATGTGAGGGATCAAGTGATTCTTCACTCCATCTAGAATTATCCTCCTGTCTTTCACGTCCTTTAGATTATGGACGACCAGTTCTTTTGGATTTGTTGGTGGCTGGCATCCGCGATGGAGTTGGAAACTCCCAAATGTCATTCTCCATCAACACGAACATGATCCTCTCCTTCCATGGATTGTAGTTGGACACCCCATCCAACATGTCTTCAAACCACATGAAATCCTAACATACATATCATCCAACTTAACAGAAAAACTCAAATTTAGACCTCGGACCTGTTGCGAGGTCCTCACCTTGCAGATTACTGGGCCCTCTGTTTAATGTTCCCAACCAATTTTGGCAAAGAACAAGGGTTTGTGGTTGTTGTTTGATGTTTATTTTTCTGAGGTGTTTTATTATAGAAAGAAGTGTTGAAGAATTTTGCTAAGTTTTATAGCATGATGAACATCACAATCAAGCATTGGATACAAGACAATGAAGAAAAAACACAATAACTTAACAAACTTCAAATCTTACCTTTGTTAGTAATGGTGCTCTCATACATGGATTTGCGATTCATTAGAATATAGAAAATATATATAGCCTCAGAGACTCCTGGCGGTAAGATATAGTCTAGTACAAGATCAACTTCTTGCCTTTGATATCCAAACCCCTAGCCAGGATCTATCTTTGAGTCGCCTTTTGGTTAGGCTGGATCTAAATTTGGTATGACTAAAATTTGGCTAAAGAAGCTCAATAATTCGGCCCCCTTAGAGATGGACACCAAATAGCATAAAATCATTGTCAAATTGTAGATCAGGGGTAGTATAGAAGATTTGTAGCAAGATTGAGTCCAAATCTTTAAGTCTTCCTTTAGATCTCACAACCTCCTTAGTGAAAATGCGCCCCTCCTTCGGGAAACTTGGCCCAAGCCACAACAAATCGAATAGCGGAGGAAACTCCCAAGAAATGGTTGCAAAAGGGCGCTATGACACTAGCAATGAACTCAGTATAAGACGAAATGGTTGATATGGCCTCCCTAGAGAAAATTGAAACTTCCTTCTCTTGGAGATGCGCCCCACTACTGGAAAACACTTCAGATCATGTAACCTCCAATTCTTTGATTGATGGGCTACGTATGAGTGGGAGATGGTGAGGGAGGGATGGAATTGCCTCCTTGGCCAAAGAAGCTTGGACCAGGAGCAGAGGGATCTTTCACCTCCTTCCTAGCCTCTAGGGTTTCTTGACTCAAAACCCTCAAAGGCCTTAGGTTGTAGAACTCAAGTGATCACAATGAGAAAAAGACAAGAATGAGGAGTGAGGTGTAAGCCTCTCTCTTTTCACCTCCCAATCTAATTCTTAGTTTAGTTGCCTTTTTTCTTTTACTAAGGTTGTGATTTGATTTTCACTTAAGTTACCTTCACCTTTTCTTCTCTTCTTAATAGTCACTTTTTAATAAAATCATTTTAATTCTCTAAGTGACTTTTATTGCCTCAACCCCTTTTAACCATGGGGCTATAGTCCTAGAGGGGTGACTAGACTATTTAGTCCATTTTTGTTATTGTCAAGGAGAGGGGAAAATTACAATCTCCCCTACTGGAAACTGCTTGCCCACAAGCAATCCACAGACACACCTTGTTGTATCGCCTGTTCATTCTCCCAAGAGGCATCCTCTATAGGAAGATTTTTCCATTTAACCAAGTACTCCTTGATGCTCTTGTTTCTTAGTTGTTTCATCCTTACCTCCAAAACCTCTTCTGGTATCAAGATCAAGTTCCCCTCCTCATCAATAGGTGGTAGCTCATCATTAGCTATGACATGTTGTCCCAGGGCCCTTTTTAGGAACGATACATGGAAAACATTGTGAATTTTGCTTACCTGCGGTAGTTCCATCATATGCCATTGGCCCAACTTTCCTTTGCACTCTATATAGACCATAGAACCTTGGTTTTAAAGTTTTTGCGCCCTTACTCTTAAGGGATAATTGTCTGTCTGGTTGTAGTGTCAAGTACACCAAGTCCCCTACTTCAAATGTGTGCTCCACCCTATGTTTATCAACATACAATTTTTGTTGATTTTGTGCCTTGTGCAAATGATCTTTAAGTTCCTTGAGGATGTCTTGGCTCTCTTGTATCCATTCTTTAGCTATAGAAGCTCTGTTGTCTCCAAATACAACCTCAACGAAGGTGAGGGGTTCATAACTGTATAAAGCTTTAAAACGAGACATGCCATTAGACATATGATGAGTAGTGTTGTAGCAATATTCTCTAAATAAAATGCTCCAGGCCATACTTTTTGTTGCTGATACATAGTGCGGAGATAGCCTCCTTACTTGTTCACAATCAGTTTACCCATCTATTTGTGGATGGTAGCTGATGTTAGGATTTAAAAGCTAGATGTTATCCCCTAGCCTATAGGGATAACTAAGGATTATGTCGAAGCCTGAGGAGTCCCTAGACATAGATGTCCAGCTGGTCGACTTGAGCATGTACGGAGGGCCATCACTTTTTTCTTCGCCTCCATGCTCAGTAGCAGCATCCATCCATGGCACAGTGTACTTGTGAAATGGAGTCTTGCTCCATGAGAATGTAAGATGCATATATCATGGTATGTGTCACTCTGATCCTCAAAACTTTTGAATATGTGCATTTAATTATTTTGGCTTATAACGTGTGCTTGGACCTTATGCCTTTCCATGACCACACATAGGAATGACATGATGCCCTAATAATTTAGTTCCCATAGGGTTTGAGTTGCCAGCGGAATTCATGACCAGTCATCGTCAGCTCCCACCATACTTACCACCTTTCATCTTTCCGCTCATCACATTATCCCGATATCTAGGGATAACTAGGAGATCATCGAGGCCCACATGGTCCCTAGACGTAGATCACAGAAGGCTTGACTGACACAGGCATAGTCACCAGGAGGACCATCTTCTTCTTCTCAACCAAACTTGTCCTGTCAATGATTACCGGCTTCCACCATCGGCTTGGGCTTGCATGGGAGAGGACTCTTGCTCCATAGAGTAGTGGTCGAGGAGTATCCTTGATATGTGTCATATTTGATCATTATCACCTTCATATGTATGCATTAGGTTCCTTTCATTTTGGGATATTTGCTTGGATCTTACACTAATCCCTCACGGATCATTGTTGGGGAATTGATTGATAGGGCAGCAGCAAGCAACCGGTATTCATGGGTCTTGGATTTAGCCACCAAGGGGTTCGCAGAACCATCGTCCGCTTCCACCATCTTATCAATTTTTTCATCTTATACCCCACCCATCCATCCCATTTCCCCTAATTAAAGCCGTGGGATGACCTTCCGAGAATTACATCTTGTCTTGTATGGGAAGAAGGGGCTAAAGGCCAATTAAGCTGATTTGGTAAAAGATAAAATCCATGGAAAATAAACACCTAGAGATGCTTAGCCCAGGATCTCCCCGAGAAGGCAATAAAAAGCCTCTTTATAAGAAACTAAGGGACCCTAGAAAAATGAAATAAATAAATGCAAGACCTAACTTGAGAGGATGGAGAGTCTCTCATCCATGGTGACCCATTATGTTCGCAAGTATTTAGGGTATGACATTTGCCACTTCTCCCAGTCTAAAGCCAGGCGTGACGCTGGTTGCATGGCCAAAGGAAGGGAATCTCATCAGGCTGACCCTCTCATTTTAGCGAAGATACTAGTAGAGTAGCGGCAGCCGACTCACAGCCACCAGAAAGCCAAGGCAATGTCCTCTTACTGTCCAAGGCTTGTAATAAAAATGCAAATAAAGAAAGATAAGGCAATAAGGGCTTGGGAAGAATTGCATCCATGGCCAGTGCGGCTAAGCCTCCACAAAGGCACCCACCTGGTGACACTAGCCCTTGTTTTGACTATGACTGGACATCCCTAAAACCACTTCGTCACTATGCATGGTTGAATAACCCTTTGCGGAAACTCTCCATCTCATGTGGGTATTAGCCCAATAGGTTGCCTTTTTGTTTGCTTTGGCTTTGTATAGTAGGTTTGTGTGGGATCTTTGAGCTCCAAGAGATTTATTTAGGGATGTTATGCATATATTTGATAAATTTAATGATGAAATGTGATTCACATTGCTACCATGATGTCTAGGACTAATATGAGCCCTTGGAAGGCGTGGCACTTTTGATATGCGAGGACCATGCGTGAATGACGGTACCGAGGAGGATCGGTGCACATGGGAGATGATTAGTTCGGACCTCCAGCCAGGTGAAGAGCCCATTAGATGGGCGCTGGGATGGCGGCCGGGGGCGATCTTAGCCAGCGAGCCGTGCCTGGAAGAGGAAGGGCGCCTTCGCCGGGGCGTTACGGCGGAGACCATGGCCTATAGGGATTCCATTGCCGCCACGGATGGGGCGTTGGCTTGGTTGGTCGGGGCGCGCCGAAGGCGGGATAGAGCTTCTAGGGCCGCGTAAAGCGACCATGTTGGGCTTGTTTGTACGTGCTTGACGGCATATTTATTTGGAATTTCGGAGAACAGCGTTTTTGCTCATTAGGTGGTTATTATGGCCTAAAGGGGCCAGCGTCTCCCCTTTAGGGGCTTGGCGCCTTGATTTTCTCCTCATTGTGGCATTTAGCATGTAAAGTGACAAATGGTGGATAATGGCCCATTGGCCTTGTGGCTATTTATTATTATTTTACAGCAAATTAAAGGTCAAAGTATTGTATAAATAGAGGATATTTTCCCTCTTTTGGATCATAACACAACTTGCTCTCCTTTGAGAATTGATTTTTAGCTCTTGTTCTTGGCTTCTTGTCTCCAGGTGTGAAGCAACCTCTTGGGAGGATTATTTTTGGCAAAGTGGTGCTATAACTCATTGGAAGGTTTACAACTAGAGATGGTTAATGCTTTCTTCCTTGATCTTGTAAGTGTTTTTCATCAAAACTTCTTGAGTGAATGGTTGTTGTTTCCCATTTGCATTTATTGTTATCTTGTTGTTATTTGCTTAACCTTCTGGAACCCTAGGAGCCAACACACAAGTAGGTGGTAGCTTTGTGTCCCCATGGCATGAGCTTATAGCCATTGGATTTGAGAAGGTTGCCTAGCCATAGCTACACACTAATACATCTGTCTTGAGCTAGTTTTAAGTATAAATTGAAGAAAGAAGCGTCCTAGGCCTAATTAGTTTACACCTAGGGTTTCCTTCTAGGAGTTTTGAAAAGCCTTACCATGTAACTACTTGCTACAAATGCATGAGTTTATGTCTTCCTAAGCTAGTCAGTTTGCCAAGAAGGTCTTAAGGAGGGAGTAAAGCTCTAGGCCTAGCATTAGCTGCTACACCTAAGTAAACCTTTTCTTCTTAGGGTTTAGGGTTTGTGGCCTTTATAGCACCATCAAACCCTAGCTCTCTTATCTTTAAGTTTGAACCCTTCCTAAAACCATTAGTCACACCTCCATATGACTCCATTAGCAAGACACTAGTCCCAGAAACCTTAGCGGAGCTTGTTATGCCTCCAACTTCTTTCGACTACTTCTAGAATTGCAAAACCTAACTAACCTAAGCGTCTAACCCTAAAAGCTGGATTTAAGACTAACCCTAAGAGATAGCGTTTGGCCTTAATTGAATTTTGCTTGGATAGAAAGGGTCGCTGGCCTTGTTATCCCTTCATGGCCGTGGAGTTGTTTCATTCTTTTGCTTGTTGAAATTGTCAAAACGTCACTCCTAAATGGCTAGCACCGAACAACCATTTTGCCATAGAGGTACGTCATACTCTTTCGATCTTGAAAGCTTATACTTACAAGCGTTGTGACATTGGCTGACTCACTGACGACGCTGGGTTGTGATTACATTTGTGATATTTTGCTAAACGTTTCACTCTTGTCATCATTTTGACCTATTAATTCAAGTTGACGTCATACCTACTGCACAAATAATATAGGTGTGGCATTCTTATGTGCTCTCAAGGTGATTTGACATTGCATTAATGACATGATACAAGGATTTAATGTTGAACATTGAATGCTCTTATGCTTTATTAGAAGAAGTGATATTAATCTTTGCTTTTTTTAGCCATCGGTGTTAACCCGTCAATATCAAATAATCGTTTGCTCATATATATACATGTGTATTGAAAGATAGTCATTTACTTGTGAAATACTAACCTGCCAAGAAGCATTTCTAGTTTCATTGTCTTGTCTAGCAGGTGCCATCATCAGGTGGAACCTTTCTTGACTATCTGTACTTGGGCATGTCATGAAGGGAACCTGTTGTCTTGATCCATTGTCCTTAGCCCTTCTTAAGCCTAGATTACTTTAGGGACGCCTCCCTTGGATTAACCATCCTAAATAGAAAGAGGCCCCATCACGGTGTGGCAGTGGTGAGGAAGCTCTATTCGCCGGTTTTCACCATTGACTCAAGCTCTTAAACCTTTCCTATAAGCGGAAATGCGATGCTTACATCCATTGCTGAATTAAAGACATTGGGTTGGCCAAATATCCAAGGGTTGTACATTGCCTTGTGGAAGAAGGGGCTAAAAGGCCTAGGGTAAAAGTAGTTGGCAAAGACAAAATCTAAAAGAAGCCAAAGGTAAGAGCAACCAGGATGCTTTTGCCAAAGGATCCCAAAGCAATAAAAGGCTTTTTTAGCAAGAAACAAGAGGGACTTATAAAAATAATAAATCAAGACCTAGTTAGAGCATAGGGGTCTCATCGAGCCGACCCTATTAGGTCCCATAGGCATATGTGATGTATTTTCTACGATACAGTCCACCCGCACTTAAAGTAGTAACTCTTGGTTGCCATAGCCGAAAAGGGGAGTCTCATCACGACGAGCCTTCTCATTTCCACGGAAATGCTTGTTATTAACATTGCCACCTTTAGTCCTGCGCATGAAGCGGTGTCCCCTAACTAACACTCTTGAAGAAAACGAAATAAGAATAAAAGATAAAAGGCATGAATGGGCTTGCGACGCATCCATGAAGGTATAGCTCACCCTCTTGAGGCACCCGGAGTAAGCCATACATTTCCACTGCTATCACTTTTATTGCCCGGACATCCCTCACCCTCATCCACTCACATGACTGGATTTGTCTTCACCCGGGGACATCCCACACCCAATGAGCATAAGCCCAATAGGACCTCCTAATCCCCTCAAACTTGGCATAGAATAGCATGTCTTTAAGGCACTTATGGGTAAGGGGTTTCCTAAACCACATGTTTAAATAACTTGATGATTAGATGTGATTGACATTGCTATGATCCTGCATGACTTATATGAGTGCATGGAGGCGTGTCAGTGATATTGAGGTCACTGCCGATGGGCCAGTACACATGGGGGAGATGAAGATTAGTTAGGACCTCATGGGAGGTAAAAATCCACCCAGATGGATCTGCAGGGGACCCCGGCCAGTGAGGCAGATCATAGGATAGCCAGAGAGAGAGGGAGGGCGTTTCACGAGGACGGCACAGCGGCCTGGACCCAGGGGGTTGTGCCCTATCCGCCATCATGATGTAGGCCTTGGGAGGCCCATGGCGTCACCAGAGGTCACCCATGACGTCACCCAGCGTTTGTATGGATGTTTGGAGGCGGTTGTGTGCCAGAGTGGCGATGTGGCAGTCTTGAGCCCAAGGGAGGCCTAACGTTATCTGGGAGTAGCGTTTCCCAAAGAGCTAGCGTCTGCCCTAAAGGGCATGGCCCGTCACCTTCTGACTTGTTTAGGGAGTTTAATTTTGACATTTAATGCTAAAAATTTGGATAATATGTATATGAGGCCATATGTTGCTTTTGACCTAATTTTAGTCATTAGTATTGTATAAATAAGAGATAATAAGATCTCATTATAATATAAGTCTCCCATTGTGAGAAGTGTTTGACTGAAATTTGTGCCCTCCTTAAGGTTTCTTGGCTGAAATTTTAGACACACTTGATGTTGAGAGAGGAGGCTAAATTTAGTGTACTTTGGCAAGTTTTTTTGGTGGATGTGTTCAACTAAGGTTTTCTTGATTATTCTTGATGCTTATACAAAATTAGATTTTGCGATTCTTATTAATTTAGATAGATTTTGTAATTTTATTTACCTTTCATTTACATTCAAGATTATAAATTGCTTGATTAAACCCTAGGAGAACTAGCACATGTTATTGTCCCTAGCTTTAAAAGTTTTCACCTACTAGATCTTGTCTAAAGGCCATTTTTCTTGAAGCCTTTGCTAAGTGCCTTGCCATTACCCAACCCTTATTATCCATTGCTTCATCTTAGTCGATTTTTCTTCATCATTGAGTTGGAGAGGAAATCCTACTAAGGCCTAAGGTTACCTACACCTAGTAGCTAGTTTCCCCTAGGGTTTGATAATTCTGGAGCCTTGGGTTACCAACACTCCAGTTCATCAATCTAAATCTTTAACTCTTCTATTATCTTTTTTCTTTAACATTTCTTTGCTTTGTTACATTGTGTCCATTTGCCCTAAAAAGCACTAGTCTAAAGTCCTCTTTTGAGTGGTGTAGTCAAAACAGCCTTCAAAGCCTATTCTTTAGGCAACCTAACCACTTCTAACATTAAGATAGCCTAACCTACTAACAATGTCGTTGTTGTTACTAAAGTAAGATACATCCATTAATTGCAGCATTAAAAGCTCATAAGAGCAATAGTAAATGCTGATTTATACCTTGTCTTTTCTACTTCTATCAAATGCTAGTAGTATGATTTCAGTAATTTAATGATTCTTGGTCATTTTTGAAGCTATTTCAAGGTGTTTAATGTGAAGTATTGCTCTACCATAAAGATTGATGTTATAATTTTCTGTTTACTTCACATCATATTCAACAAATTGCTTTTTATCAAGAAAGTCTATGGTTTCATGAAGTGCTAACCAACAGAGTAGACTTGCAAATATTATTATTTCTTGTTGCTTTGTTGAACTTAAATGCACTTTGATATATCATTTCATTGGTTTGTAAAACCAGGGCTTCACGATCAGTTCTGACTTTTGAGAGGGGATCCTTATCTAGCGTTTTTTACCTTGCCTTCTCAACCCCAGTCCTTGGGGCGTCTCCCTGGGCCTACCCTAAATAGAAGCGGACATCCTATTAGGGTGGCAGTGATGATTAGGTCTATCGATTACCCCAGATTTTCTCTCTTGTAACCTTTCCTACTATCAAGTACAAATCATTACCCAATAACTAGTGCCTACTGGTTAGAGCAACTCCACCTTAAAAGATGCTCATGAACATGATCCCTATCACTCTTCACTATATTGTTGGGTAGCCCATGTAACCTAAAGACCCTCTGAAACTGGATCACGCTACAGAGATCTTTGTTTGTAGTCCTGGAGATAGCAAATAGGTACTGAAAATTTGGTCAAACGGTCAACCACCACTGAATCTGATCCTTCCCTTGGATTTGGGTAAGACGCTAATAAAATCCATAGATACACTTTCACATTTAAACTCAAGAATAGGGAGGGATGTAATGAACTGCCGGATGTATGTGCTCAACCTTGCGATTGACAAGGGTACGTTTCATGATATAAGCCTTAACCTCTTCCTTTAAAGCCCTTCCAAACGACCTTTCCACGATCATCTGCTGATCCGGTGGATATTAGTGGCCACCCACCTTTTCCAGTAGCTCAAAGCATGAAGCTTTATGGCAATTTTGGCAATTTACTATTTTTAGCGGTTTTGGCAGGGCCATTTGAGGGCCTAAATGAAGAGTTTTCAAGATCGAGGTTCTCAATGGTAGTAGAAGGCAGAGTTGAGCCCCAAAATGAATCTCCTGGCCGATACCTTTCCTAGCAGGCGGCTATCACGCGCCTAAAGCGGAGATCGTATGCAAAGAAATTCCTGACCGGAAGTTGATGCACCAGCACCTTAGCGGGAATTACATGACTTTTTGGCTACATCTCTAGGGTTGAGTTTTTGGATATCGGTTTGGCATTCCGGGTGTGTAAAAGACCTCCGGACCCTCATTGTAACCATCTTCTTACTGAATCACGGTAGCCGTCATCTCTTCTGGAGATAACGCCGCCATTCTAGCAAGTCTCACTCTGTATTTCTACAAGTCTGTGCGACTATTTTAATAATAGAAATCGTGTATTCTTTGTATCACTGTGTTTATGGTTGCATCTACGATATATTTCGTTCTATTCTGGATATACGATATCTGCATGCATTTCTTTATTATATCCTCCCTCTCATTTCCTTACCGAAAATAATTGGATCGGTGTATCAGGCGGTGCTCTTGATCGTTTCATTGCATGTCCCCGGCCCAGTCGAGTAACAGCAAGTTGGGTCACCGAAACGTCTCTCGCGAGGACAATAAACCGAGACGCAAGAAACCCTCAATGGCGGAAGAAAAACGATGGAAATGACGATCCTGTCCAGTGCAATTTAGCGGAATAGCTCTCCGCGGCGGAGGGGCCAGAATGATGGAGGAATTTTTCCCATCCTTCAACCTCACGGTAGCATCGAGCATCTTCATCAAGCGGCCACTTTGGAGGCACCTGCTGTTAAAGGTCACGGGGTATTTTGATATTCCGTATTTGAAGGTCAAATAGATGCAGAGGACCTAGATAAATGGTTAAATGCGCTGGAAGGTTATTTCTCACATTCATAATTTTGAATGAGGAAAAGATCACCTTCCAGCACTCATAAGGCTTGTTGATAAGCCTATTTAGCGAGTCCAACTCATGCTGTCACATGAGATTTATCTCTTGAGCGGTTAATAGTTCCTCTTGGGTATCGATACTGACTTAAATTTTTATGTAGGAGTTTCCGCGCCTAGCGTGGAGTATAAATGTAATAATAATGTGCATAGGTCTGGATTAGGTCGAATTGCAACTTGGATGTATCATCGGAGGTTCCTTTCGTAGAGGGTTTATCCTCGGGTTGTCGACGAGACAAGCTCCTGACCGACTTCAGCAGGTTTTTCCCTCACGAGGTTCCTCCAAAGTGGTGGAAGCTCGATGGTCTCATTCACTCGGTAACCTCTTAGGATTATTGTAAAGTACCATGCATGCGGTGTAATAGGAAGTTCCCAGCGAATTAAAAGTCAGTCTAGATAGTTTTTTTTTTAATTAATTAAATTTTTTAATTTAATTAATTAATTACAGTGACTAAATATTGTAAAACTTAGTCTTTGGGAGAAAGATAGAAATTATTTTTGCTCGATAGATGGAATAGCACTCCTACACTTATGGACCAAGTTTATTTCGATTCGGACTAAGTTTTACTATGTCTTAGTCCACTTAGAATCCGATTAGGAGCCAAAACATCAATTTTAATTGCTAAGGTGATATTATTAAAATATCACGAAAACATTATAATTTTGGTTGTGAGTGAGTGTAAATTGAAGTGGCAAGATAGACCCTCCTAACCTACACAAAACCAAATTAACAACTTACCCACTTAACTTACACCCTCACCTCTCTAACTCTTGCCCTAAGGGGGAATTCGACCCCTAACCTTCAAATCCCCCAAATCGACTTTGGGATCCTCCAAGGGGAATCACTCCACACATGTGGGCTGGCTCCCTAAGACATGCTAAAACCCTAATGAAACCATTTACCTAGCCTAACCCACCTTCTAACTCTCTTTAGAACCTCACGCCCTCCCTTTGGTGTGCCCCCTCTTAATGGTGAGTTATTATAACTCATCCAACTCTCAACCTTTTGCTATTCTAGGCACGTGGGGCCTCCTAAAATGCCTAGTGCGCCTTTTTGGGTGTGATAGTCAACCTATCTACACCCTCCACCTCATCTTCTCCTCATTCCAAGTCTCCAAACCCTAAGAGCCCCTCTTGGGATTCACTCATTTTATAAAGTTTTGACACTTGGCTTTCATCTAAACCACTTCTCTTGACCTCTAGAGATATATAAAGCCTCTCCCTCACTTTTTACTCACCATTCTTTTGAGCTATTGTTATGCTACCCGAATTCTTGCCATTCTTTCTTGCTCTTGCCATCTTCCCCTCACTCATTTCCATTGCTCTTGGAATGTGGAGCAATTAGTTGCCCAGGTTCCACCATATTGGATGAAATAAAGAAAGCTTTTGGGAGGACGTTTTGGATCTCATAGATTAGTCAAGTGATCAAGATCACATGATGAGTGATATTGTTTGTTTCTCATCTTGTTTTTCTATATGCTAGCATTCCTTGGCAAATTAGTTTGTTAGGGAAAACTAAATATACATTAGTGTTGATAGTTTATGTATTGAATGGTTTTGATTTGGATCATGAATTAGTTCAGGTTTTTTTTATACTAACCACAATACTATGATGCTATAGATCTACTTGTTGTTTGAGTTATAGGTTGTCTCACAGGTCGTGGAGTGAAGGAGTCTTTTAGAAGCAGATTACAACTTCGCTTCACGCATACCTCCAAGCTGTTCTTTTAGATCGATATCTTGCTATCATTCATTATCATTTTAAGCAGCTATTTTTTATGCTCATTGATAGGTCAAAAATATATTTTCTTTTTATAATACCTTGCTGGAATTTTTCTGTGCATACGAAGGAGAAAATTTCTATAATAAATATTAGTGTTACGGCATTTCCGATAGCTTTGCCTTCTTTGTTTTCTGAAGTTTCGTAGATTATATTCAAGGTACAATTTATTACAACCTTTTGGGAGGCTTCCCAAGCACTCCCTTGACTTGGGTGAGCATTTCTCCTCTCTTTCCTTCATTTCCCACAGAAATTTCTAGAAGTTTTTCTAAGTAGTTTTGAGCTCATAAAGTAACCTAACTTAGCTAGTTATTCTTTTGTTAGCATAACATAGGAGGTTAAGCAATATACATTCTTTTGTATAAAATCAATCTAATAATGTATTAGCATTATCAAGAGATGATTCTTGCCCTAAGAATTGCAGGCGGGCTTTCTAGTCTCTTCATGTATGTGAGGGACATAAGACTCAAAGCCCTCCTTTACTGTGCAAGTTTGTCTTGGTAATTGTAGCTTCACTTGCCGGCACCTCGGGGGAGTCATCCCGATATAAGCCCTTGTGGCAAAGAGAGAAATTAACTTGTGGTGATTATCTTGTTTAACTTATTGATATATCTTAGATAGTCTATCACTTACAAGCTTAGTTTCTTTCTCATAATATCTCATATGCTCTTGCTTTCTATACTTAATGGTTGGATAGTTTCATTGTAGCTCATATGTTCTAGATCTTCTTGTTTTTTGAGAGTTGTTTAGCTTATTAAGATTGCATATGATGATGAAGTTTTAGAGATCTTTGCTTGCTAAGTTCATTGTTTTTTACAAGCTATTTCACTTGGTAACTTGGCATAATTTATGTGGTATTGATTAGGGTTCTTACACATTTTATGATCACACACTAAGAAATACTATTTTGGAAAGAGTTTAAAACCGGCCACAAATTAAAGCTTCTGACCTTCAGGCATTTGTTGTAGGCCTTTCTTAGCTCAGGCACTCATGTGAGGCCCTGACCTAGGTGTCCTTGGCACCCTACACTGACTTAATGGCCTTTTGCTCCGCGACGCCCTTTAACATTTGGAGCTCCGGCCCGATATATCATGGAAGCTCACGGCCTCACCTAGCCTAGCCTTCTGACCTGGGTTCTTTATTAACTCCTGACCTCTAGTGCACCTTGCTCCACTGACCTCCTTGGCCCCTCCACCCTCCATTGCTAACACATCCATTTTGCTCACGGCCTAGGGTGATTTGTCTAAGCGCTTAACACACATTAATTTTTGGTTTTAACATTCTTGCATATGGTATAATTGCTCACACACACTCTTAGCTTATATGTGATAATCTTGTTTATGTGGTAGATGTGATAGTCTTACACCTATGCTTATGATCTAGATCTGCTAATCTCTTGAGCTCTCACACTCTTAACACATATTGCAAACACATTATATCATTTATACGTTCATGGTTTAAACATCTAATGCTAAAGTTCAATCTCTTTGCTTATATTGCTAACACTTCACATATTTTGTTAAATGGTTTGAAATCTTTCAATATTCTACAAAATACTTTCATGTGATGTTAGTTGCAAGATGGATTTCATGTATATGATATAATACTCTTGTCTTAGATGTGAATGGTTTAATGCTCCTGCTCATAGCTTTGTCTTTTGAAGGCTCTCACATCTTAACATTTTGCAAGTATCTTACAATCACCTCACACACTTATGAATTGGTCATCTAAGTGCCTCTAAAAGTCTAATCTTTCATTTCTTTCGATAGTATTTCACATATGATGGTTAATGGTTTTCATTTAAATATCTAGCAGGTGCCTTTCATATGATGCTATTGTTGAGGGTTTAAACATTGTGATATCTATTGCTATATCTTATGTGTTGATGTTGGTATAAATCTTTCATTTCAAAGCATTCGTTTTAAACACTTTTGCTTTCACGGTATGTCAGCTAAATCACTAAAATAAAAGTGTCTAAAACTCTGCAAAAGTGTAACACACCTTAAAGACCCACCCGAGGTCCCTAAAACACTTAACAACATTTTAGGGGTCTTTGACAACTATTTCCATCATCTAAAATGGGTTTGAGGGACAGTCCAGGCTGTAGTTGTGGGGGACCGTCCCGTGATTTTAAGTTTGGGGAGATCCCTCTCTGACTACTTCTTATTGTGGTGAGAGTAGCTGGGCTGACCTTGGAAGCTAGGAAGCAGGACACAAATGGCAGGTATCATCTTGAGCACCGGGCGGTTATTTGGTGGAAGTAGGAGTTAAGACGCACATCTAGTTGGAGGGGGTGGGAATCTAAAATGTTTAAAAATTATTGGTTATAAGATCACATTGTGTGTTTGTTTGGGGGAGTAGATGTATCGATAGGTAACACACTTGTGATAATCTCATTTGTTTGTATCCATTGCAACTAATTGTCTTTTATCTTTCTATGATTATTGGTTTATAACATTGATATATCTTGTTGATCAATGTTTGTTGTGGTGTGGATAAAGTAGGCGTTGAAGTGAGTATCCCACTTGAGGCATCACTTGCTAAATCCTTAAGTGTTTATGGTTGGCCCGATTGGAAGAAGCTGATCCAAGTGGAGTAAAGTGCCACTTGGGGCATGCTTAACTGACCCTAGGGTGATTTATATATCTTTGTATATCTTGTATATTTGTACTCTTGTATCTATTTGGTGTATATTGATAACTTGTAAGCTTTCCCTAAGTACTTAATCATTCTTTTATATAATTCTAATCTTGGTTTGGGGTAGTTTTAGTTTGATTTACTTGTAGTACTTCTTGTAATTGAACCACCCCAAGAGCATGAGTCGACCCCATTACCCAACATAGGCACTAGTCTTTGGTTGGCTTAGGGAAAGGTTGTCTCACATTTAGACTTAGACTTGCACTTGCGTGGTGCTTGTCATTCATAGGCTAGTTTCCCCTTTGGCCTATAAACAAAATAAAACTAACTCCTAGAGACATGGCACTAAAATTAGCTTAGTGGTGGGGACAGCCCCGCCAAGCACCCTAGGAGTAAGCCTAGGCAGGAAGGGTTCGATCCAAGGTGAGGTGTGGGCTTGGAACCTGGAACTTGTGGGGTATTAGAGGGCACACTAAGTGAGCAGGACTTAGCTCCGTTTGCAAGTGTCGCATTAGGATGGCTGACAGAAATGTCCCCATGTCAAACATTGGTGAGCTTCTTTGGGAATGAGTTCACGAGTCACAGGAATATATGGGGCCAGCCCACTTGGGATTTTTTGTGGATCTGGTCAAGGAACAATACTACCACAGTAGCAGCTATGAGGAACAATACATGGATGGACCACACTCTGACAAGAGAGGGCCAAGCGATTCGGAGTTCTTTCCAGGGCCTCCATACCTTAGCATGACTAGGTAGCAAAGACTTCTGAGCGACATTTAGTTACGAAATCACCGTGGAGCTCTACGGATACATCCAAAAGCTGAAATGGATTGCTGGACCTCCTCATCTTTCGATCGCCTATCGATATGTTTGTTAAAATCGAGGGGCCGATTAATTTAAGCGCGGAACAAGCGGGAGTTGGATCTGCAAAATCCACAACAACCGAAATATGACAAAGACAACCCTAACAAAGCGTCTCCCGAAAACCAGTCCAAGCCCGGCAGGGAAAAGAAGGGTGCGGAAGATAAAGGACCAGCAGAATCGTGCAATTTCCGCAGCCCACAGCGCTGTGTACCGGATGGTCGCCGTTCTCAAAGCAGTCATTGGTGGCGAGATCAAAGACAAGGAGCTGAACCTTTGATTGAGAATCCCGGTCCGGAAAATCTTGCAGTAAAAGACCGGTCATCGGCAGAGACCCCGCTGCTATTGTCATGACCAGCGGCAATTCAACGAGGAAGAACCATGATCGAGGAAGAGGGGGAGCGCATTTTCTGTTCACGGATGTGGGTGAAGGGACCCCGGCTGCATTTATTGTTGATAGCGGAAGCCGAGAGAACCTCATCTCGTGAGGTCGTCAAACGGTTGGGATTATCGACAACACCACCCACAACCATCTGCGTACATGTTAAGCCGCTGGGCCGAGATCTTAAATTGTCGGCCCGGCCGGTGTCGATTATCTGTCCCGACATCCAGCCTTCAAAAGGATACATGGGAATATATAGTTAATATGATTTGGTACATATTGATGAATCATGGTTGATGAGTAGTTGACAGACGATGATTGGTACATGCCCGGTACATGGTTGGATGCACTTGTTTATAGTACAGTTGGTGGACGATGCACTTGTTTATAATACGGAGTTGATTACGAGTTGATGCATGGTTGATTTATTGAATGCAGGAGTTCTGACGGTATATCTCCGCGGTGATATTAGTGTGACAATGGTTCCATCATTCCTTCTGCCAGGTGGCGAGATGAGGAAGACGGGGCAATTGGTTGTAGCCACCTTAGGATTCTTGAGAGAACATTAGGGTTGTAGCCTCCTTAAGTTGCCAGCGAGAGGGGTAGAGTTAGACTTCCCCTCCGGTTGTAACTTTGAAAACTAGAGAGGTTAGACCTCCTTCCAGTTCTTGGTGAAGAAACAAAGGAAGTTAGTGCTTCAATAAATGTAATTATTCAAGACATATAAGAAAAAGCATTAGTGGTTTTCTCAGATTTAGGTTTCCACGTAAAAACCAGTTATCGCATGTATGGTATTGATTATTTATTTCACTTCGCACTCATTATTGGATAATAACTCTACATTGATATAATATTTGAAGAAAAGTTATAATTAAGCTGTGCCGAGTTCACCCCACTCATTAATCCAGCGGACATAATCTCCTTAGTTATCCACAAAATGAAAGTAACAATACTAATCCAGTCCATCAATTCGCCCACATTCAAATTGCCTTCATACATGGGCACCTCCATCTTTGGTCTGGATCTTACTCCCATGTTTGACCAATATTTCTTCAGCTTGTTATCTTCTTGGGGCTCTTTATACCTTGAAGATTCTTCCTCTCTTTTAGTGACATCTCCTATCATCATATCGCCTTTTCTTTGGGAACTTCCATAGCTTCCAACCGTGCCTGGAGATTCCTCATCTCTTCAATTACTTCGACATTTGCAGCAAGTCTTTCTCTTCGACCCTCGGCCTCGACCTCTTTCTCCTTTGATTTTGAATGCCATCTCTCAACTCTTCTTAGCCTGTTGTCTTTTCTCTGATACCAAAATTGATGCAAATATGGATCATCTTCTAACTCGAATTAACCCAATCAAAATTGTAGAACTCTTTACAGCTCTGAATTGCAGGTTTGTCATCATTTAACAGCTGGAATCTCGTCGTTTGACGCTCGAATTCCGTCTATTTTTAAAACTGTCAACCAACCACCGAGTTAACTAGGCCACTGGGCACCGGTTGGATAACTCTGCAACCACACTTCTTTGATAACCAGTCACCGGTTACCATTTACACCGGATCACCGGATTTTCTCTATGCACCGGACCACCGGAAGGAAATCACCACCGTCCTATCGGCCCCGATACATATATAGTCACCTTTTCTCCTTTCCTCCTGTCTGGTTGACAAACTTGTTTGACGGCAAATATTTCCATTCGTCACTTAACGTCTGTTGACCGACCACTGGGGGGAACTAAAATACTTGTTTAAACGAAGGGAACGGTCGGTCCCGTTTGGACTAAAGCCACTAAAGATAGTGGTTCAACAAGCTTTGGAGCTCGCTAAGAATAGAAATCTTGCCAGATTTAAACCTCCAAATGATTTCAATATCAAATTTACCCTCTGCGAATTTAATCGTTGCATGTGTCATCAATATCGACAGAACTAAAGTGATTGCAACCATTCAAACGTGCAGCGATTCGAGTTGGGAGATAGATTCAAACAATAGAACACCAAATCTGAACAGAAAAACAAGGTTTCACAAACAATCTTTTCTTCTCATTCTTCACAACTCCCTGCTGCTCATATTTATTTAGAGTTTAAGCTATTATTAGGTTTCTTTTCAATTTGCCTAGATAACCATAGCATAGATGGGATCATTGAGAAATACACAATCACAAGGATTACATCGTTTATCACAGAGCCCTCCTTGGGGAAAACTAACAAAAACTATTAATATAGATGGCTTCAATACAATGCAGAGAATAAACCAAAAATCTGAGAAAGTCCTTTCTTGCAATGCGCCTCTCTCTCCTTCCTTCTTCTCCAACTGCAGCTACCAAAATTGCGCACTTGATGAGTGACTTGAATGAGGGAGTGAATGTTGTGTTGGCCTCTCTTATTTATATACAATCATAGTCTTGGCCGAGTGTCTTTTCAGCGAAGTCGACTATATTCTGAGTGGATTTATAACCACTTGGAGGAATATATTATGGGGCCGAATTCTCATTTAACCTATTACAATTAGAGTTTGACTGAAAAATCACTTAAAAGTTTGGTCATTTACAGAAATAGACATGACCAATCCACAAAAGGGATTGATCTAATGAAATCTTATCAATAATAAAATAGAATACTCTTTGCAGTTGCAATATTTCAACAATCCCCTTAACAAGAAGGGTATCATTCATCAGCATCAGGCGAGAGAGGGCAACATCATCAACATCTTAGAACATTGACTGGCGTATCTACCGTCCTCAGGAAGTTTTCTCATCATCATTATTATCCCCGTTTTCTGGGATAGCTAGGAGATCATGTCTCAGGAAAGCCCACATGGTCCCTGGAGCCTTGTAGATTACCGAGTAGGAGCAAGCAGGCATGGTCCTGGAGGGACCATCTTCTTCTTCTCAGCCATTTTGTCCTAACATCCATACCAAAGCCTTACCTCCATGTCCGCCTACCGGCCTGGGCTTGCATCAGAAAGGTTCTTGCTCCATGCCCGGGCTTGCATCATAAAAGGTTCTTGCTCCATGAGGTAATTGGTCCGAGGTATCATGGTATGTGTCACATTTGATCATTATGACCCTCTTATGTATGCATTAGGTCTCTTTCATTTCAGATGACTGCCTGGATCTTACACTAATCTACTTGACCACTGTTGGGGTGATTGATTGGGTATCTTAGCGAGTTGGTATTCATGGGTTTTGGTTAGCCACCAAAGGGGGTTTGAAGAACTATCGTCCGCTCCCCTCATTTTCTCACTTTTTCATCTTAAAACCCCACTCATCCATCCCTTTCCCCTAGTCTGGCCATTAGGATGACCATCCAGAGTACATCTTGTCTTGTGGGAAGAAGGGGCTAAAGGCCCAGGAGGTAAAAGCAGCTAGTAAAAGATAAAGTCCATAGGAAAAATGAAAACCTAGAGATGCTTCGCCCAGGGGATCCCCGAGAAGGCAATAAAAGGCCTCTCATAAGAAACTGAGGGACCCTAAGAAAATGATAAATAAATGAGTGCAAGACCTAACCAAGAGGATGGGAGGTCTCATCACGAGCCGACCCATTATGTTCATAGGTATTTAGCGGTATGACATTGCCACCATCTGGTGACCAAACCAGGGCAGTGACCTTTGGTTGCATGGCCAAAGGAAGGGGGGTCTCATCACGAGCTAGCCCTCTCATTTCTGCGAAGATACTAGTGGGTAACGCTGTCAGCTCTGGCCACCTAGCCAAGGCAGTTTCCTCTTCGTCAAGGCTTGTAGCAAAAAATGAAAATAAAGAAAGATAAGGCAATAAGGGCTCGGAAAAAGTGCATCCATGACGGGTACAACTCGCCTCCTACAAAGGCACCCACAGACAACACCAGCCCTA
>SNQJ01S0163991.1:0-12386 GCA_010110895.2 Picea sitchensis | reverse complement strand
AATGGATACCTATGTGGAATTTGATTTTTTTACTCTATCTCAATAATATATATGAGTTGTGTATAAGGTTAGGGTTCTTTGTTTGATGGAGGCTCAACCTTCTTCCCTACACTCATCAATAACTAACAATGGCAATGGCAATTCTACCAAAAAAATAAAATAAATAAAGGGCTTTGGGTCCCCTCTCTCCGAGAATTTAGCTTAGCCTATTGTCCAATATCCATTATTTAAATATACCACAGTGGAATGTGAAACCTTGGTTTGGGGCTTAGAGTATGCTTTCAAATGACTAAATGCCCTTGGAAAATACAATACCAAGCTGCACCTCCCCTTTAATACTATAGAAACAAGAAAATATTCTACTCTCACAATATTGGTAACACCCTCTGACCTTAATCAATGAAGAATATACTTCCATCAATAATAAATGGCAACATCACCATTCTTAAGGTTCTCTACCATGTGCCATTTAACCATATCTCTGAATTCAATGTCGTAAACTTGTGTTTGTGTTCATAGGCTGAGGACCACCTCTTAGATTCTTGTAAGTGTTGGAATTTGATGACAATGAATTCCTCCAAGGATGGATTTAGATCCTATTATTCTACGTTGGTTGCAACTAAATATACCAAGCTAGAATATGGATAGGAGTGCATTTAATAATCAGTTTCTTTTGTAAATGTATATAAATTTATGTATGCTCGTAGAGGAAAATATGGGAGGATATGAGAGATGTATGAGTGAGCCATTGTAATATTGATGATCTGAGTAATAAGACAAACGATACCTCTTCTTGGTGGACGTAGCCCAATGCTTGGGTAAACCATGTGAAATCGTTGTGTTTTTTAATCTGCATGATTGTTGATTGTCATATGTGAATTGTGTTTTTCGCATTCGCAATTATAACAATTAGTATCAGAGCTAAGGTGAATTGAGTAGGTGTCACAGGTGGGAATTTAGTAGCAGGTCATTGATGCTCCCTAGGCAGGTTTAGAGGCACGTCGACGCTCTCATACTTTTGAAATTCCAATTTTCGTAAAATCTGTGCACACGGTTTCTGCACCACAGAGCATCAACACTCCCCCATCAGTAGTGAAGGAGCGTTGATCTCACACTAGCACTCCCTTTCAATACTCCAAGGAGCACTGATCTCCCTTAAGAAAAACAAATTCACATGGTTTTTTGAAAAACTTAGAGGTATGGTTATGAAAAATTAAAGGTATCAAGGAATTAAAGGTATTTTTTAAAAAGTGAATTTGCTTTTTTTTTAAATTGTGAACAAGTCAAATGGGTGGATTGTTTAAAAGGTGAGGTTATTAAAAGGTTTTTTATTCAATTTTTTATTAAACCTTTTGGATTTTATACCATTATTTCTCCACATTTTAAAGGGATTGGTTATTATAAGCAGTGGTTTTGGAAATTTTTTTCTTCTGCCAATGGAGAAAACTCAGAGTGCTAAGTTCGAAATCGAGAAGTTCAATGGAAAAAAAAAATTGAGATCTGGAAGGTTAAGATGCACGATATGGTCATGCAACAAGGCATGGTGAAGGCGCTTTTGGGAAAAGAAAAGAAACCCATGACCATAACAGATGAATACTGAGATGAGATCGATGCGAGAAAACTGAGTGCCATACGCCTATGTTTGGTTGATGATGTTTTGTTCAACATTGTCTCAGAGAAGACAACATTCATTTTGTGGACGAAAATGGAAACCTTGTATATGACGAAATCCTTGACGAACAAAATCTTCCTGAAAAGACAATTGTATAGTTTGCGCATGAAGGAAGGTACAAAAATAGCTGATCATTTAAATACTTTAAATACTCTTTTAGTCCAGTTGACTAGCATGGGAGTAAAATTCAAATCTAAATATAAGGCGATTACATTATTATGTTCATTTCTCGAGTCATGGGATCACTTTGTTACCTCTATTACTTTCAGTTCAACAGAAAGTATTGAGTTTGATGTTATTGTTGGAGCTTTACTGTTTGAGGAAACAAGGAAGAAATCCAATCTAGAAACCTCTACATCTGAGGCGATGATGGTCAGAGGAAGACCTAAGGAAAGAGGACATGCTCAGAGGGATTTATCTCGGTCAAAGTTGAAGGGAAAGAAGAGAAAAATTAAGTGATGGTTTTGTGGAAAATATGGACACCTGAAGAAGGATTGTTGGAAGAGACAACAAGCCTCCAAAGAAGACCCTCTAAAAGACATGAAGGAAGAAAATTCAACTGAAACAGGTTCAACAATAGGTTCAAGTATGTCTGATGAAGTTTTATCAATTAGTATTGGTTCACGTCATGATCAACAGTGGTTATTAGATTCTAGTGCTTCAAATCACACGTGTCTTCATAGACACTAGTTTGTTACTTACCAGTCTATAGATGATGGAATTTTTTACATGGGAAATGATATATCATGTAAAGTTGTGGGAATTGGTAGCATTAAAATTAAGATGTTTGATGGATCTGTTAAGATACTAACTGATGTGAGACATGTACCTGACCTTAGGAAGAACCTAATTTCTTTGGGATTCTTAGACACTGGAGGATATAAGAGTATTGTTAAAGGTGGATTTATGAAGGTATACAAAGGAATCCTACTGGTCATGAAGGTGAAGAAGGTTGGAAACATGTTTTTGTTATAAGGAAGAACCGAGTCAATTCATGCGACAACTGTATCCAAGAATGATAGTGATTTTGTTCGACTATGGCATCAATGGTTGGGCCATATGAGCGAAATAGGATTGAAGGTATTATCTGATCGCAAGTTACTTCCTAGTCTAAAGTCTTTAAAGTTAGATTTATGGAAGCACTGCATTTATGGAAAACATAATAGGTAGAGATTTAAAACCAGAGGACACACCAGTGAAGGAATCCTTGACTATATCCATTCTAATGTTTGGGGACCATCCCCTACTATTTCATATGGAGAATCATCGTATTTTGTAACTTTTATAAATGATTTCTCTAGGAAGGTTTGGATCTATATGTTAAAAAGAAAGGTTGTTGTATTTACCATTTTCAAGCAATTTAGAGATTTGCTAGAAAAGAACACTGGTAGGTCCATTAAATGTTTAAGAACTGATAATGGTGGTGAATTTACGTCAATGGAATTTGAGAACTATTGCAAGGATTTTGGGATTGATAGACATAAAACCACTTCCTATACTCCTCAACAAAATGGAGTTGTAGAACGCATGGACATGACTCTTCTAGAGAGAGCAAGGAGTATTCTTAGTAATGCCAATTTGCAACAGGAACTATGGTCAGAAGCAGTAACTACAAATTTTTATCTGGTGAATCGATCACCATCAACAACAATCGAGTGAAAAATTCTAGAAGAGGTATGGACCGGTCATCCTTGTAATTATTTTAATCTTAAAGTTTTTGGTTGTGAATCCTATGCTCTAATTTTGAAACATCAACGTTCTAAATTAGATCTAAAATAAAAAAGGCTTATCTTTGTTGGATATGGTGATGGTATTAAGGGGTACAGGTTGTGGGATCCTACTACCCACAAGATCACCATTAACAAAAATGTAATATTTGATGAATCATATCTCATCAAATCAGATGTAGATGTTCAAATGAAATAGGAAGAAGTACCTAAGTATCAACATATTCAGTTTGAAACCAGTTCAAATACAGATGAAACTGAACATGAACAAGTTTCTAATGATGTTCATGAAGAGTTTTCTGTAGAGGAAGACATGGTTGATGATAACAATCAACAGAATGTGGATGATCCACAAACTTCCCTAAGTAGGTCTACACGGGTCATAAATCCTCCAAGAAGGTATGATGATTTTGTTTTGTCGGTTTCTTTAAGTACTAATGATGATGAAACTTCGTGCTATCAGGAAGCTATGAAGGGTTCTAACAGTGTTAAATGGAAG
The DNA here is from genome assembly GCA_010110895.2 of Picea sitchensis. NCBI lineage: Eukaryota > Viridiplantae > Streptophyta > Pinopsida > Pinales > Pinaceae > Picea > Picea sitchensis. The sequence continues at coordinate 8,488 of SNQJ01S0163991.1, read as the reverse complement.
GAAGCAATGAAGGATGAAATGAAGGCATTAGAGAGGAATGCCACATGGGACCTAGTAGAAATTCCAAGAGACAGAAAAAATGTAGGTTGCAAGTGGGTCTACAAGATGAAGAAGGGTCTTGATGATAAGGTAGAAAGGTACAAAGCAAGTCTGTTTGCGAAAAGATATTATCAGAAAGAAGGTATTGACTTTCATGAGATTTTTTCACCAATAGTTAAGTCTATTTCAATTTGAATTGTGTTAGCATTAGTTGCATTACTTGATTTGGAGTTGGAGCTAGATGTTAAAACTGCCTTCTTACATGGAGATTTGGATGAAGAAATTTACATGGAACAACCTGAAGGATTCATTCATAATCACAGAAAAAATTATTTTTGCAGCCTCAAGAAATCATTATATGGTCTGAGGCAGTCGCCCAGACAATGGTACAAGAAATTTGACTCTTTCATGGTGAGCCAGAATTATACAAGGATTGAGTACGATCATTGTGTATACTTTAAGAAATTGAATAATGGAATATTCATTATCTTAGTACTGTATGTTGATGATATGCTTTTAGCAAGAAAAATCATAACTAAGATCAACAGGTTAAAGGCTCAGATGGCTAGTACGTTCGATATGAAAGATCTAGGAGAAACAAGGCAGATTTTGGGCATGGAGATATTTAGAGACAGGAGGAATGGTAAGATTTGGTTGTCACAACAGAAGTATGTTGAGAAGATACTTTTGAGGTTTGGTAATGATGTGAAACTAGTTTCAGTCCCTTTGGCTTCCCATTTTAAGCTTTCTTCAAGTTTATGTCCTATTACAAAAGAAGAAAAGGATTATATGTTTCAAATATCATATGCTAATGCAGTAGGAAGTTTAATGTATGTTATGGTTAGTACAAGACCAGACATTTCACATGCATTTGGGTTTTTCAGCAGATATATGGAAAATCCAGGTAAAGAGCACTGGGTAGCAGTGAAATGGGTGCTTCAGTATTTGAGAAGCACAAGTGATTACTGTATCACTTATAACAGTGGTTGTGAATTAGTCTGTGGATATGTTGATTCTTATTTTGCAGGTGATTTGGAAAAGAGAAGGTCGAATTCAGGGTATGTCTTTACTCTTGCAGGTGGAGCTATTAGTTGGATGTCAAATCTACAGAACATTGTTGCTTTATCCACTATAGAAGCAAAATATGTAGTTGCTTCACATGCTTGCAAAGAGGCAGTTTGGTTGAATGGTTTGTTTGGTGAGTTTGGAAGGATGCAGGACAAAGTAAAGTTACTTTTTGATAGTCAAATTTCTATTCACTTGGCTAAGAATCCAGCCTACCACAGTAAAACAAAATATACACCTATCAAGTACCATTTTGTAATACAAGTCATCGATGAATGTGGAGTCTCTCTTGAGAAAGTGCATATAAAAGAGAACTGTGCAAACATGTTCACAAAACCAATACTTTTAGAGAAGCTATGATGGTTCTTGGATTCTCTTGGATTTCATAAAAGGTGATGAACAAAAGAAGGAGCAAGGTATCATGTTAATTGTTGTCAAGGTGGAGATTGTTGGAATTTGGTGATAACGAATTCCTCCAAGGATGGATTTAGATCCTATTATTCTGCATTGGTTGCAACTAAATAGACCAAGTTAAAATATGGATATGAGTGCATTTAATAATCAGTTTCTTGTGTAAATGTATATAAATTCATGTATGCCCATAGAGGAAAATATGGGAGGATATGAGAGATGTATGAGTGAGTTGTTTTAATCTCCATGATATGAATAATAAGACAACTGATACCTCTTCTTGGTGGACGTAGCCCAATGCTTGGGTGAACCACGTGAAATCTCTATGTTTTTTAATCTACCTGATTGTTGATTGTCATATGTGAATTGTGTTTTCTGCATTTGCAATTCTAACAGTAACAACAGGTCGCATGACCATATCTCCTGATGAGAAGTGTTCTTACACATAAGAGCATATGGCTTAGTGTCCAACTTGGTCATGAGACATGTGAGCTATGGAGAATATGTCCAACATTTTTGGAGGACACTCAAAATAATGCTTACACCCTAAGAACATGGAGATGAGACAGAAGTAGTGTAACTGATCCAAGGGAGGAAAATGGAACGTCCATACAATAGGACAAATTAGGTTTAGGGTTTTCGCATTGGATACAAAAGAGCCAAAAACATGAGTCGCTCCTTTGAATTAGGGTTCTCTATGAGCACTAAGCAACCAAGAACAATTATGTGAGCTATTAATTCTCTAGGGTTTGCATGGGTAGCTAGAAAACAAGTTGTGGGTTGCCTAACACCCAAGGAATGGAACACCAGAGGAAAACTGACCCAACAAATGAATTGGATGCCCAACAACAACAAAATCTACCTAATTATTTATTTGAGCATCCAACGAGAATAAAATTCATCTAGGACAATGGATGGTCGGTCTAGTGAAGAATTCATGTTCCCAACAGTTTCCAAGAACAATCAAGCATCAATAAATTCACTCAACAATGTGTGGTATACATAATAGCTAGTGTGAGGGTGTGAGGATCATTTAGACAATGAAAGGAGTTCGTCGCATCATGGAGTTGATTGAGTGAGGTTCTAGAGTGTGTATAATGGTCAAGACAGATGTGTACAATCAGGTTCTAGAGTGTGTATGAGGTTCTAGAGTGGGAAAAACAAATGTCCAAGTGGTAAGGGATCGACCCATACAATGGAGAAATTCCATCAAATGGTGAGAGATTGACCCATACAATGGAGAAATTGGCCTAGAAAACTATTGAATTATCAAGGCAATGGGGAATAGAACCATACCATATAAAATTTGTACAACACTTTGCTTAGATAGTGTAAGTTCTGTTGGCACAAAATTGGATACTGAGGTTCTCAAAAGTTTCCAAAAAATATACCATTGTTACCCTTGTAATCTAGGTGTTGGCATATTCAATCTTCCGCAAGAGAAGAAGTTCTCACCCAAAACGTGACCCAATCTTATGTGTGATAAAGTGAGTTAGCGAGGATGAATCATCAGATCTAACTAAATCTAATGTAGATCCATACTCAAATGTGAAAAGATTATATCATTGAGAGTATACACCGGTGATAAACTATGTTGCGCAATGTAAAGATAATCCCATACATTGAAAGGCATACGTAAATAATGATTGATTAACAAACATAGTACAAAAATTATTGCATACTGGAGAAATCACCGAATCACACACATCATAACCAAATTTTTAGGGCCCAAAATAATTTCCTTCTTTATTATCTTTGTCTCAATATTGGTTTGTAGCTAGTACAACGCAAGCAAAGCAATATCCCAACCCATTTACAATGATTCTTGGCAGATAGACTCGATGATAGTCGTAATACCAGTAACAATGATAAAACCCATGACAAAAGTAATGAAAGTCGCAATGACCAGAATACTAACAATGACCACACTAATGATAATGACCATAATTAGGTTCTCTTAAAAAACGAAGGGCTCAATAGGCCCCGACCACAATCTTTGACTTGTCCCAAGTCCCCTGAGATTTTGAAAATGGAGGGACCAATTCAGGTACAATGGTGAGATTCTGCATGTGAAATTGGTCATAATTCTTGACCCATTCCTGCCATTTCCTCGCCAAAATCGAGGCTCCTGCAACAAATTCCTGAGAGATAGTCACATCTAGTGCCTCCGATTTTGTATACAACACAATATTCCACTTTGTGTCAGCAATGGAGTTAAGTTGTTGTATGTGAATGTATTCATCTTAGAATTTAGGCCTAAAGTATCGAATCTCTATCTTCACGACCCTGTTAGCTTCATCCATGGCATCCAACCTGTCATCCTCAGCCTGTATTTTGGTAAACTTAGTCACCTACTCAATAGGATAAAAAGAAGTTTTGTCTTATGCATGTATTTTGTTAAGCATAGTGCACATATCTTCGATAGGTCTAGTAATCCAAACCATTCCATGACCATATTTAAAATACGATGACATTCCTTAGCCTGGGCATGAAGCAAGAATCTAACACTATTTACTTTCACAACTTCCTGAGTAATCAACTGCATCATTGTTTCAGGCTACTCCTTTTCTTTTAATTTGATTACAACTAACTCTTATTGTAGGATATGAGTGTTGGAATCCAACTATTACCATGTGCTATCAATGAGATCAAATCATTGTGGAGACACAACTAGAGTGATATCTTCAGGAAAAGCGGGTGCTACCTATCTAAAATTAGGCCAAACTTCGACGAGTTTGTTTGAGATGACTGAAACTGAGGATTTAGACTACAAACGTAATCCATGCTCATATTCCACAATTGACGAGGATTCAGGGGAAGCCTCGTGCATTTGTTGGTCCTGTTGTGTGAGCTCGTCATTGGTGTGATCAATTGTAGTGATCATGTTCTCCATTTGATCAATCGAGGCCCAAATTAATTCAAAGATCTATGGGGTGGCCCAAGTGGAAAGATCCCCACTGGTAAAAGACGAGTCAAAAGGAAACCTTGAGGCAAGCGGTTGATCGCTCACTATAGACCATTCTGAGAATATGGGGGTGAAAACACCGTCCAGATTAGGGGAGGAATCTCTGAGGCTCTAAGTCAGTCTTGTACCTCATGCTAAAGTGTCCCAACCACACTTGTTTGTTCCAATAAAAGTTCCAGGATAAATCGACACTATTGTGGATACTATAACATAGGTGCAATTTGATCCTTAATCGAGCTTGTGTTGTGCACAAATTGCATGTCATCCTAGATATATAGTTGGTCCAGTGGAGGACCTTGATCCATTAGAACTTGTATCCCTAGCTTTGTCTCTGGATGTGAATTGAAGGAATTTTTTGGTTGTGAGTCAAATGGGACTTGGACCTACGAAACCTATAGAGAAATGGACAATAAGGGAATATTGGGGCCAACAGTTGTAGTAGAGAGGTTAGTAGACTATGTCAAGACTGTTTCAAATTAAATATGGTTAAGTGGAACCTCGACTTGCGATACTTGCTAAAAATTGGGCAACTTGGGGTCTGTGCTTCCTGTTGTAGTAGAAAAGGAGTAAGAAGTTGCAGTCCCCATACTATCAAGGTTGGTTTGGGCAGGGGATGATGGAGTGGTGAGTGGGGAATCAAAAGACACACTAGGTTTTCGATGGTGACTTCTTCCATGATAGGGGTATATTTTGGTGGATTTGGGGGGTCATCAATGATGTGTATAACCTAGAGTTTGAAGGGAATGGCGGTAGTAAAGCGATATGGGTTTGGAATGGTGTTGGTGGGGGGTAGAATGGATTTCATATGCATGGCATCAGTGATGATGGGATTTGTTGTAGACTTGGATGGAGAGCCAATACATTTCTTCTTCATAGGAAAAATAGTAGACAAGACTTCACAAAATTGCTTACCCAAAATGGTAGCATCGTTCAGAATTGAGGAAAATGGAATCTCTAGATTCCTTCCAAATAGTGATCCCTCTTAACCCTCATCTTCCCCTTCCTATGATATGGAAGGTGACCCATCTTGTTTTTCTGAGATGGTACTTGCATCGGGTGGATGCGAAGGGGTGACCTTTGTGCCATGGTAGGCATCATGTAGGAGGTACCCGACTGCTTATTTTCCATAATGACGCATGGCCATGCAGTGAAATATTTCTTGAGCACAACCTCATCGAGATAAAATGGTAGAGGGGTCATATGGAAGAGTGTCGGATCAGCTGTGAGAGGTCTCATGAAGAAATGGTCACAACTCATCCTGAACCAAATGTTATGAGTGTGCCTATTTAAGAGTACTTGTGGGATTTGTTACCATTGTGTCACGAAAATGAGTTCATTATGCCACTCCAGAAAGGATGCAATGTGAGTTTTTGAGTTTCTACTATCTGTGCGAATATACCATGAGTCAAAACGTTTGGAAATCCATCTGTATTTAAAATAGGATATGTTGCGACCCATCAGTGGCTACCACTTCCACATAGAAAATGTTGTACAATAAGTATTCATAAATGAAGTACCCAATATTTTCATGCACATCCACACAAGCCTACAATAGTTTTATAAGAAATTATTTGCATCAATTCATTGATGTGCCATTCTTGGTGAAATATGATATTGCGATTGCGTCAAGGGTACACTTTCCTTTTGTGTAATTTTTCATTACTTTCTCAACAATCATATAACAATCCATGTAGACTTGTTCATCGTTCAATGGGGAAATATGTTCTCCTCAACCTCTATTTTTGGTGTCATATTTATTATACAAGATAATTTCACCCCTTTTCTATTCGTGCTTCCCAGATCCTTGGAAGACTTCTATGACATCAATCCAATAAGCTTATGAAGGTCATCAGTGTGGATGGGATAGGCCTGGTCTAACCATAAGGTGTTTTTATGCACATTATTAATGAGGAATTTCATGCACAGACTGGCTTCACCTGTAGTGCCAAATACTGGTAGGTCGCAAAGATTCATCAAGGTAGAATCCCATACCAGTATGTACTCTAGTTTCCACTACCATTGAGACTCTCCATACGATAATGTTACCCAATCCATAAAGGCACTAATAGCCATCTATGGAAAAAGGTAAGCATCGGTAAAATCAAGGTTGACAAGTCGAGCTTGTTTGACTTTTCCATGGAGATCACCCTGAACTGTAACATGCATATCAATAATTCTTCCAGAATAATGGATTTGGGAAGGGATCATTGACCAATAGTTCTAACCATATTAGGAGACCAACGTTGGTAAACAAATAACACTGGTGGAAAAATGTGTGTGAGAACAGATTGCGCAGTGGGCTCCAGGATGGAATATACACAAGACTCAATTATAACCCAATACCGGTGAGCAGTTGAGAAAACGAAGGTTCATAGGAAACATCGGGGGAGGGTTAATGGAATTATGAACCATTAATAAAGACAAAATGGTGGTAATTCAATATTAACATCAGATAGGACGACCAGACGCGAAAAAATCTATGAGATGATTTGGGTAGTGAGGAGCACAGTTATCGAGCAGAGTGCAATAAGACATATTACCCAGAATATTTAATGAGCCCACTGGCGGTTAACCGAGAAAATATTTACATTTTTGGGGAATTAAATGACTTGAACAAGAAATTTATAGGATAGGTGAAGAAAAGTGCTAACGATACTTAATAGATGGAGTGACAGTGACAAGGCACAAATTTCTAATGTAGAATTGACTAAATATGCAAAGATTTTATTTAGATCTCCTTGACCACAAAGGTGATATTCATGGTGAACAAATTAACAATAAAAATTAGACTCTATGACAAGTGACAATTGGACATACCATTGATTTATTGACAGAACCAAAAGACAACAATTAACGTACTATCCTACCCACTATATGCACTCCCACGTACAGGAGCGTTGTACAATCGCACTTACTAAGCAAGAATGTAGGGCTTCAAGCGTGTGCCATTCACCCAACAAGGAAGAAGAATATCATCTAGTTGTGTGAGCCCAACAACTCTTGATTCCTTAATTTACGTAACTATGAAGGGACTAAGAAAATTCATTTGTATCTTTTCGGGATGTTTCTGATACTTATTGTCGTATAATAGGACTTGGTCACCTTGCACAAATGACTTGATTTTGATATTACTGTCATGACAATCTTTCTATCCACCTTTTTCTACTGTATTATGAAAATACACTAAGAATATAGATTCTTCAAGTTTCATTAGCTCCTAAACCCATGCTTCGATGGAGTTGTCAACTCTCATCTTAGTAGCTTGCGTAATGAATAGACTCGTAGCTATAAACTCTGTTGGGACTACCACATCTCGTCCATATACCAATTAAAATGGGGCATACTTGTGTAATCTCTTTGTAGTGGTTTGGTAATCGCATAACACAATGGGAACTCTCTCATCCCAATCATCCCTATTGCACTACTATATATTGAAAAATTTGGGACGACCACTTACTTTCGTCGCAACATGCAAGAAAAAAATTCAATTTTTCTAAATCCACCCCGTATTCGTCACTATTGCGACACATGTAGTTTGACTAAATTATTATGGTCAATGTTCATCGCAAGAGAGATGACTGTAGTTGGTCCATCACAAGAGAGACGACTGACCTAACCTCAAAATGGACCGTTAAAAATGACCTAAAATAGATAGGTGGAAAAAGAAGTATTTTTAGGTCACTATCATCGCAATTGCGACGATAGTGACCTAAAAATGGACTATAAATATTTGATGATTTAAAGACATTGCGAAAATATTGCTATAACAACGACGGTTCCGAAAGGGTATTTTTTTGCGGAAAAATGTCGCAAGATGTTTTTAGAGGTGGGGAAAAAAGTAAAGCGGGTGAAAAGGGTGATGGTAGATGTTATTTCCCTTGTAAACAATGTTGCCTCAGACGTCCCGTAAGAATTTTAATAGAAACAACTACAAAAAATTATAGGAAATATGGTCACATTGATGGCGGATCAAATGAATATTGTCCCATGGTAATTAGCTATATATTC
>SNQJ01S0163989.1:0-21265 GCA_010110895.2 Picea sitchensis | reverse complement strand
TAATGTTTGTTGGTGGATTGGTATCTTTACAAGATAGATGCAATTGAAGTCTTACGGTCTTGTTCATTTAATTTTAATGATTTTGAATTCAATAACAAGACATTATGTCCACGGATTCACATTTAATAACAATCAACGACATTAAGTATCTTGTTGAAGGGAATAGTGTGGGAGAGCACATAGTTCTCATGTCTCATGAAGAAGGTTGTGAAAGTTGACTGAATGAACAATAGATGAATACTTGATGACAACATGGCATTTTCACAAGTTTTATGTCATCCCACTTAGTTTAAGTTTGTGTTAGCTTAGCATGTTTTACTTATGATTCATGTTAATTATGATCTTTGATTTTCTTTCTAGTTAATTTTTATTTCAATAAGTCAGTCATTCAAGATGAGGATTTCTTACTAAACTGTATAAGAGTTTATCAAGACATTCTCTTTTGTATGCAGGATGGGAAAATGGCTTTTTCAATCAGCAACTTTGAATATTTTCTCTTGAAATGAAGGAAACTTAGGAAAATGTCAATCTAAACTTGGTTGCTCAGATTCCATTGCAACATTTTTAATCAACCAAGATTGTCACCAACCCAACAACTAATCAAAAATATATTCCCATTCATTTATTCTGATATTGTTTTATATTCTAGTCATTGTTTGTAGTCATTTTAATGACTATTTTGATAACCTCCATAGTTGTAATATATTTTTTCATTATCAGAACAAATCTTTTTTATTAATTATTATCTTTTATGGAAAAGAGAAAATGGCGCTTTGGTGCAAAATGCAATTTCTATTATTGGAAAATTATGTGTTTTTAAAATTTCTATGGAATTGCTTATGTCAAGAAATCTTGAGAGCATATGGGTTTATGGAATATTTCATGAAATTAATTTTTGAAAATCTGTTTTGATTGAGCATATAAATTATTATTAACCCATGTTGCTTGATTCCTAGAAACTTGTTTTGTTCAACTAAATGAAAATACTTGTTTGTGATAATTGGATTGAAGAATTGTGTTGCAAATCTTTTACACCAATCATCAATTCTTGTAATCTGATTTGTCCTTCATTTCAGACATATACTCTAGGAATTTTGTTTTTCTGTTGGGTTTGATGTTGAATGGTTACCTTTTATTGACTGGTTATTTCCCTTGGCTTACCTTTGAGTTTTCACTAAAAACACTCTCATTGTTGCTACACCAAATTTGTTTCTTGTTGTTCGGTTCTATTCATTTCTTGCAACCAGTTTTCATTCTTCCTTGATGAATGGAATTCTAGCTTTAGATTTCTTTTAGTTTAGTTTTATTTTTCATGAATTGACTTATGATTTCAACCTTGCTTTCTTCATGTGCAACGTACTTCCATTTTTTAAGTTGACCATTGGTATTTCCCTGAGTTGATTTAACTCTTAGACTTCCTTGAGGATTACTCTTTAAATTTGAGTGAGGGGTTGGTCCAATTCTGGTCACACACTAAAGAAATTTCTTACAAGTCAGAAGATGCATGGGCTTCTCTATCTGAATGAACATTCATGAAGCTCTCATCTATAGGTATGGACTGATAGTTCTAGTGGAACACATGTGCCTATTGAGCATACCATGATAATCCATAAGTATAGGAAATTTTTTATCGACTCTTTTCTTTGAGCTCCATCCACTTCACATTAATAAAATGGTCAATACTATGATGGTTTTTGGGGAGACATATGGGTTAAACTAAAGTGCACAAAATATACTCAGCAAATAAAATAAACTCTCATATCACCCCACTTCCTTCACACCCTATGTGCATATGCATATCTATATCTAAAATATAAAAGGGTGAGCATATTCTGAAATAGAAAAGGAAGTCGAAAACACTATTAATAGTGTGGAAAGTACGAGTAAACACGTTGGAGCTATGGATGCATGGTGGTAGCGGGGCTATGCTTGTATGGTACCGAGGAAACTTCGTCGAGGCTATGGATTCTCACTAGCAGCAAAGCAATGCTAGGAAAAGAGAGAAGAGGAACACAGTTAGGTAGATGTTTGTTTGTTTTAAAGGTGAAAACTCGTGGTTGAACCAAAGTTAATTTGAAGTGTACAACCAGTAAAAGAACTTATCTGATTATTTGTCTCTTTGAAAAGGGTGTGCTAGATTACAAGTACTAGAAATATCGAGTTATATCTTTTAGAATTTTGGTGTCATTTTAGTACCCATGACTATTGAAAAATTGTTTGCAGTATTGTTGAGTTTATCTTTAAAACTCGGATCTAAAGTACAAGCCCTAGATTTCCATTGACAGAGACACCAGGTCCTTCTAGTGTTTCACCATTTGTTGTGGCCGCAACAACCCCCCTTTACTTTTTCTTTTACAAGAAAAAGGAAAGGGGCCCCCCTACTAAAATTTTGATCCTATTGCCTAATCCTCTACTCTTGGATCCTAATGATATTTCTTTGCCTACCTTGAGGGAGTTGGGGGTCTTATCTTGATTGATGATTGTCTTTTATGGGTGTTGATTTTTCCTTTCGATCTATTGATTTCAAATGTATTCATGATGCCTATTGACCTATGATGTTTCTTTGACATTTGCGTGATAGAATTGACATGTCATCTTTTGACCTTTTGTTGATTCCTAAGTTCCCGGTGATCTAATGTGGTTGCGTGGTTTGTTCTATTGCATGTCTTGATTGGCTAAACCAAACTATTCATCTTTTTGTTGGCATGTTTGTGCTTTATGTTTTCATGTTTATGATTTAACATTCTGGTTCTACTCACATGTTTCTAACTCTAATTCTAAATTGCATACTGGATGATCCTTATTTTGTGTTGATACTTGGCACATGTAGTTTCATGACACTCATCTACAGTCAACTTATTATTGTTGAATAAACCCAACATTGTTTTATAAATTGGTTTAAGGAAGGGAATATATTGTTTGTGTATTGGAAAATCTTCTTTTGGTCGCATGGTTGATGTCATTCTTGTTATTTTGTAGGAGCAATTTTGTAGGGACACTGCGATTGCATGGTTGCTTCATCCTTGAGAGGCATGTGGGGAAATATGGTTATCCTTGTTTGCTACCTTGAACCTGATTCTTCCCAAGCTTCTCCTTGATGGGAATCATATTACCTTCTCTTGCAGTTGTCTCCAGGTCTGAAGCCCCCAAAGGCTATCAAACCCACCTTTCCTGTAAGCCTGTCCTTGAACCTCGTCAAATTGGTCTACACCATTTCCTCTCTTGCTATTACCTCTCACCAAATCGCATGCCAAAATCCCATTCCCACTCTTGATTATGAGTCCTTGTCGAGTTTTCGCTTGATGCTTGTTATTTATTTGTCACATTCACCCATAGTGTCCAGCGTAAGGACCTTTTCCTGGACTTGGTGTTTCTCATGTTCCTTGTGATATGATCATGTCCTCCCTTTGAGATGCGCATATTGAGTCAACTCACCTATTTCGTACGTTGGTATAGCATCGATCTTCTTTTGTTTTATTGTCGCTACTTGTGACGTTAAATCATCACATGAAGCATCGTACTCTCTCCTTCATCACTTTGCCTTCATTTAATTTGAATCTCCACATCCTTGATTGCATCTTCCCTCTCTTCTCTCCATAGCATCTGGTTTCATGAGTCATACCCTATACACCTTTTCTGAATTTTGGCCCCTAGGTGCGGAACCCTGACTAGTGGAACCTAGGGGATATGGAACCTCGACTTGTCTAAATTACTCTAAATTTTCCTAATTTATAATTATATTATATTATTTTATTTTATAAATTTTTGTAGATATTTTATTTTAATTTTGTATATAAATTTTATTTTATGTTTATTTTATTTTATTTCATTTTTATTTTATTTTATTTTGTAAATATTTATGTGTACATTTTATTTGATTTTTTATATTTGATTTTATTTATTTTTATTTTTGTTTTATTTCTTTTGTAAACCATGTATAAACTAATCATTTTTCCATTTAATGACATATTTTACTCATAAATGAACACAAAAAAGAAAATACAAAAAAAAATTAAATCTTGGTTTTTAATTTAAATTTTCAATTTACTTTTTTCATTTTTACAAAAACCTAACTTGTACATATTTTACCCTTTTTTATCCTGCTTTCTAGGGATTTCCTACTTTATAGGGATTTCCTGTTTTTTAGGAATTCCCTATTTTCTAGGAATTCCTAGAAACCATATTATTCTCGTTAAATTTTTTTTCATTATTCTCGATTCCTTAACATTCATACCACATTATATCATGAACAAGTCCTATTGGAAAAATATTTTGTTTAATATAAATGGGTTAAAGTGAATATCATAATATATTAAGTTTAATTCACGGGACTTGAAATTACCATGAATAGTCACTTTCATGAAATCCCTTACCCCAAGGATGAATGGTCGGAAGTGTGAGTTGACACAACATCGGGATGTTACTAACCCACCTCCATTCCCCAATGAACATCGGGCTCCGAGAGCTCATCTAAGTGAGCTCGTCAAAGCTCACTCATCACATATTACTCTCTCCATTATGACCAAATATTCCAACCGGAGACCCCGACAACCTTTTTGGCACACATTCCTATGTAGATATTTGAACCTCTATGTTTTAGGGGATTTTTTATTTATTTTCAAGGTAATATTTCATAGGAAACCCCCAAGAGCTTCCCCACTTTGTGGATGGTAAACAGGGTAAATTGTTGGCCCTGATGTCCATGACAGGCCTAACCCCAAGGGTGATCCAAAATGGATCCAGGAACCAAAATGGGTTCAGGAAGGCCTAAAATTCAAAGTTCTCATAATAGCTTCAAAACAGACGTGTGTGTATACCTCGTTGTTACGAACCCAACACAACTTGAATGGGCTCAAACAGACACTGTATGTGAAATATATTGTGTTCTACTCGTTTTGTCAAACAAGCAAAAAAAATTCTGATTGTATAGTCCATACAGTGCTAATGTGGCAACTGACCATACAGTTTGTATGGATGTACACTGATGTGGTAGGCATGTTGGCATGTTGACTGAGTAGTTGATGGTTGATAGGTGGACGATTCATACTTTGACACGTAGCATATTTTGGGCTAATGGTATGGTGCCACGTGGCCGATTTGTGGGCTTCCATGTGGCACCCCTATGTTGGTTGTTATAGAAAAAATATTATGGACTCTAGGGGAGTCGAACCCATGACCTACAGTCCAGGTGGAGTGCTTTGGTAAGGTCGGGCTACCAGCCTGCCCATGATGTTACTTGTAAAATATAGTCTAAAACTAATATTTGAATTGAATCAAATGTTTAATGGGTGGAGTAAAGGGTTGGGGCCTATCCCCAGCCCCTGACGCATATCCATAAAACCTCACCACATGCCCTCGCTATATCATTTGACGCGTGATCTGTTAGCTTTGCCCAGCCCCAACGCACGTGACCATTACATATGTCCACTCCTTTATACCTTGGCGCAGATGTGTGGGGTTAGCACCCGGTCAGTAGGGCTAGCCTATCGACCAAGGAATGTAACCATAGGCTTACGACCAGGGGCCAAAATTACATAAGGGCACGTGAAGACTAAGGTGGTGGTCATATGGCCAAGCCACATGACCAGGGGTTAGCAGTTAAGGGGATAACACATAGAGCTTGGCCACATGGAGTCTCACATATGACCAGGGGACCCGGAATTTAGGGGTTTGAGCCTGAATTTTTCCATTTTGAGGGTTTTTAACTATATGTTAAAGCTTTTAATGATTTTTCAGCCTGTTTGGGGGGATTTTGGTCATTTTTGGAGGATCTGGAGCCCTTTTTTGAGGCCATATCTTAGGGAGAAGTTTGGAGGTTGTTGCCAAATTAAATCCATATAAAATAGAGGTTCTTGGCATACTTGAAGAGGTTCAAAAGAGGAAAAATGTTGAAGAATTGTAAAGCCAAAGCTATTTTTGTGCAAGGAAGCCATTGAGGAGATAAACTTTGTGGGCCATTTCTGGGAGCTTCGTTCATCCGTTTTCAATGTCGTCAGTTGTGTTGGGTTCTTGAGATATAGCATAACACAACCAGATCATTTTGTAATCCATTTGACACTTGTCTGATGTACTTTTGAATCTTTTAAGAGAAATAAGAAATCCTCACTCACTGAGACAAAGGCCAAGAGATGTAGGTGATATTGTCGAACTCCGTTAACAAATTTGTTGTTATGGTTTGTTGATTCTTGTGCTTATTTATAGATCTTTATATCTTAATATTTTTTCCATGTTACATCATTAATTCTTCCTCTTTCATCAATTTTCTTAAATGATTAATGAACTCATGTTTTAAAAACTCAACAATAGTCTTTAAAAGATATTTTCGGATCAAGTGGTATCAGCGATAGTTGACAGTGGGTTTTTGAGTTTGCATGATTACCAGGGAAAATTTGAATCATGTTGAAGGTGAGCTTGCTAAAGAGAATCCTGAGATTGGATCAAGAAAGAGAACTTCTCAAAGTGAGAAGATGGCATTGGAAGAGGGACTTTATCATGATGAGATAGAGTTTCGAAAGACCTTCTTCACCATGTTGGAGATGGTAAGGTTTTTATATGATGATTACTTGGAGCGAAAGAGACTGATTCTGGGTGAATCTTCAAAGGCCAAAAGTGAATAAGGAGAGGATCCTCCTAAACCTCCTCCTTCACTTCTTTCTTATCCATCAACTTCTTCTTCTTCAAGTACAATTTCCAAGTCCACTGCAAGAATACATTCCCATAAACATAAAAATGATATGCCTTTACTTAAGCTTGATGTGAAGTTTGAATTACCCATGTATGATGGTGAAGTCAATGCAGAGAAGCTTGATAACTGGGTCAAACAGATGGAAGTTTATTGCAGTGTGCAACAAATCAAATATGAGGCAACTCAAATAAAATTGGCATCTCTTCGACTTGCAGGCACAACACTCATCTGGTGGAAAAGCAAGTTTCAAAATAGCACACAACAAGTGGGTAATATATTTCCATCATGGAAATATTTTTTTTCTGCACTTAGAAAACAATTTTATCCTTTGGGTTATAAAGAGAAGGCTTTAATTGAATGGCAAGGTCTTAAACTAAGAAAGGGACAAACAATGCAAGAATACACAAATGAATTTTGTAAGATGGAATTAATGTTACACATTCCATTACATACCCAAGAAACTCTTATGATGTATATAGGAGATTTACCTGCACATATTCGTATTACTGTATTTATGTTTGGACCTACTAATCTTGATGAGGTTTTTGTTCAATAAACGTACATTGAGGCAGGGAAAACAAGAGTTGGTGTATCAGGGGAATCATGTTCAAAGCATGTGTTTTCCAAGAGTTGGTGTATCGTGGGAATCATGTTCAAAGAAAGAGGACAAAAGGAAGTGGAATGGAAAGAAAGAAAATTCAAGAAAGGAAGCAAACTCTCTTGCAAACATTTCAAGAAAGAAGGGCACAATAAAGAGAATTGTTGGAAATTACACCCAGAGAAGAGATCAAAGTGGTTCAAAGAGAGGAAATGTAGGAGGGCAACAATAGAACAACATCACAACCAACAGACTTGATATAAAATTCGAGTGATGAGTCTAATATCACAGTGGTTGTTTTGACAGGTAAAATTGGTGATGATATGATTCTAGAAGTAAATTGTTTCACATAAGGGTCAGTATGAGGCATACTAAGGTCGACCATTGATAGATAAAAATATCAATCCAACTTGATTTCATAGGAAGTGGTTAAAAAAATTGGGATTAAACACTCGGATGCATCATAAACTTGACTCACTCTTAAATGGATAACCAATACTATAAATTGTACCATAACAGCAATGCATTAAAGTTTTGCAATTTCATCTAAGTTTGTGGATGAGGTAACATGTGATGTGAAGTTTACCAATGAATGTGGACTCCGATATTAGGTAGTCCTCAGACGAAGGATCGCAAAGAAATCTTCTACAGGAATAGAATCAATATCACTTTAATCAAAGAAGAAGACATGTTGTGCATGTTCATCACTTAAAATCAAACCAATCTCTTCAAACAATGAATAATTAAGGAAGGCAACTTATGTAAGAAACACACCAATAATTGTCCCAAATCAAGCAATTGATCTACAAGAAGATGAGATGATTGTAGAATGGAGGTTCAATCGCATTTCTTCAAGATAAGCTAATGGCGTGCAAGTATTACAAACATATTAGCTCATTTGTACCATATTTTTTTATGTTATCATTAGTAATGTTGTCAACATGGGTGAGAGTGGCTTCAGTAAGATGTGATGTAGCAAGTGGAATAATATGCTGCCATTTATCATGATTGTTTTACAATCTTGATGAGACAAAAGTACGTGACAAAGTTTAAATACAGCAATAGATGGGTGGCTCTATCCCACTTGATGACTAGTTTTGTTAGAATATAATGGATGTGCGCTTTTTACCATTGACAATACCCTGTCACCAAACCATAGTAAAGGCCACCTCCTAGCACCTTAACCTTGACAAAGAATCACTCCTAAAGAAAACCCTAGGATAGATAACCAAACAAAGAGTAGCTTGACCTTCTTCCCGAGGATAGCACATCAACAAAGGCTGATAAGATGTTCAAATCCTAGCCAAGAGATAGTCCAAAGCCAAAACGAGTTTTATAGTCGCCGCAATGCATCTAACAGCCTTCTTCAAACTTTATGACAAGATCGCGAATCAGACTGCGTAACTGCCTTCAGAATCACGAGATGTGTCAATGAGAGACTCTATATTTATAGTGGTTCTCGAAGACTTACTAGGGTCAATTTCTCCTTCCTGGTACCTCGGCTCTTTCAATATATTATTATTATTTCTCGGGTCAGACTTCTTCTCTGGAGGATAATAACCTAATACACTATCTTCTTGAGCCAACAGTCTTCTAGGTTATTAGCCAACTTATTAGGGTTTCTTTTTTCCCCGAAATACCTCCAGAATCCACCATAGTTATCAACACTCCTTCCTAGTTAGGGAGGTATTGAATGTAATGGTCTTAAGCACAAAACATACCATTCTCCCGGTAACATCAACATAGTTGCATAGACTATATCATGACTAGATCATGAGCACCATCATCATCATCATCAATGTCAATATCACCGCATCATATATCTAAAACTTCATACTCTATCCGAGTAATCAGACATGATTCTCACCCACAGAGTGATATAAGACTCCATCTTTCTAATCTAGAAGAGTAAATGCTCAAAACCATTTTTCTGCCTAGAAAATCTCTGTTCATCATTCGTTTGGACGATGATTATCTCCAATAAATTGGCTGATAGTCTTCAAGGCAATCAGAACAAAAATAGGAACACAACCTTTGTCTATCCATAGTAGTACATAACTAAAATCCAGTGGTACACTACCACACCAAGCACACACAAGTACTTGATCAACATATAGTCATCATCATGGAATTGATATCCAACAATGTTAGTATACATCTACCTGCCTTCATAACAATCATCATATGATAGCAACTACATAGAAACAATGATATGATATAAGCTGAATCATCAAGCTAATCTTCACTCACATCTCGTGGAGATCTCGAAAAGAATATCCGCTCTCGTAGTAGAATACTAATAATGAGATATCTCGACTATTCTTTCAAGCAAGGAAGAATAATTGTCATGTCTTCTCAACCTGGACCATTCCCCCCTCACCCCCGGCCATTCTTCCTACACTAATTGCGTACTTTTGAGAATGAAAACCTGCCAGCCTTAAGGTCTTGATTTTTTGAGTTCTGACCATTCTTCACCCTCGGCTACCTTCTCCTACACTAATCAAAGTGAACCCTAGAGAGAATGTATAAATCCCTAAGGAATGACTGTCCAAAACATTTCCTCTATTAACCACAAGAATACTATCCTCGAATCAACCTCCAAAATGGACCATTCCTCATGTTAACCACAATGAGAAATCATTGTCCAACGAGGTGGGTCAGTCTTGTTGATTAACCCTCAAGAAGAGAGACTCTAGACCACTCCCCATGTTAACCACAATGGAAGCTCCCTCGTCTATGATACATCAGCCATCTCGACCATTTCCCATGTTAACCAATAATGGGAAATTGTTGTCCGTTAGAAATCTCATCCACTCAAATAGGAGCATTTGTCCAAGATGGACTATTTTTCAATGAATGTCTTCATCAATATTTTCAGTGCTCCCTCCCAAACTTGGAGTCATCTCTTCCTTTTCAATGGCGTAAAAGTTGCTTCCATGAGCTCTAGCTTGAGTAAACAAACTCTTCTTCATCTTGCATAGAGGCTTTACCAAAATATACCACTAATGAGATATGTATTGAGAGACACTTTCTCCTTTATGGAATTTCATCACGGATAATTTAATGCTTGATTTTAAAAGTACTTTAGTCCGAACACCCATTTTTGTGAAGGCTTCATGTAGCTCAACACAGAGTATATCATTGTTGGAACCTAAACATCCATGTGGCACTTCTTCACACCATGAGATTCTCTGATCTTCTGAATCATCTTGATGTTATAGGAAATCTTCACCACACTTCTACTTCATGCATCGGAGGTTCTCCACCAAGTTATCTTCTTATATCTACATACAAGAATCTCTTACTGGTATGCCTCAAAGTATTGAAATTTCTCTTCATACACTCTTTAATCAATTTCTCCGAGAACACTTTGCATTCATCCGGGATGTGTAGAAATCCAACTCATGGATGTTGTGATGATATAATGTTTAACCATGATAAGTCCGGCTTACTCGAACAAGTAATCATCATATTCTTCTCCTCCATCCGGGAGAACCTCTAGTTCTAGGATATCAATGCTTTCATTCATAAGTCTCCTTACACTGTTCTTCATCACGCCTCTCAGTTCCTCTGCTTGATTACTTGCTGAGTTCATATCAGGATGGTAATTTTTTGATTCTCGATACAATGACCGGTTGTTCAAGCTTCTCTTCTTTCTTGGAGTCTTTGTTCTTCTTCATGTTTTTCTTTAGATTCTTGGGTCCATGCAGTTTCTTATAAATTCCATGCCATAGAGATTCCATCATATAGGATCACTTGATGTGGATGGACAACTGTGTGGATACTTTAAGGTTTCCTCTTTGAAGAATACGGGGACCGTTTTCATGTTTTGCTACCATGGATATATAATTTCATCATCTTCAATGGATCATAGGATTAGCTCCCTCCCAATCCTTGCCTCATGTATGAGTGTATATAATCTGCTCCCTTTGTTTGACAGAGTCCATGCTTCCATCTCATGACCTTTATTGTCTCTACAATATATAATTGGCTCTCTTGTCTACCAGAGTCCGATTTCTGCCTGTCTGTTGTCTTCTACAAAACGCCAAGTCTTTCTCCACTCTGTAGAATGACTTCTTTTCTCTGGCCTTTGCTTCTTTTTAGTCTCTTCATGATTTATTCGGTTTATCTTGCAATATCTTTCACATGATTTGTATTTCATCCCTTTTAATGTGTGTACTATCTCATGATATCCATTCTTATCTTGTTGTTCTTCCATATATAGTTCTTCTTTGGAACACATTATCTTCCAAGAGATGATATACAAGCAGAGACAATGCAACAAGATGTACAATAAATAAGAAGAGTGAGCTACCTTTAGAAGAAGAAGTCTCTTCCATCCTACATAGTCTTATTTGTAGGTTCCTTCTCTTCGAAAATTGATGCTTCATGTTTCTCCTTTCTTTTATTTAGCTCAAGACAATGATTCTTGTAGGCTATACTTTTGATAGTTGAAGCATTGTACTTCCGAAATGTTCCTTTCTTTGATTTGGCTTCCTCCCCTCGAACCAAACTTCCTTTGTTCCCGTTCTTGAATCTTTCCAGAAGGCTTGATCATCGCATTTTGGGGTTTTTTCACTGATACTTGATTCTTCTTGTCCATAGCAAGTCCAAAAGTTCTTCAAATGTTAGATACACCTTTCTTGTGTTCATGTTTATGGCAAATGCATCCTAATGCCTTGGGAAGACCATTGAGTACTATGTTTACCAACTCCTTCTTGAGATGCTCTCTTCAATAGCTTGCAGTTTATCTCTTAACTAAGAAATTCTCAAAAATCCGCGATAAGCAGGTTGTCGCCGATTCATCTTCATGTCATAGAGCTCATCTTTTAGACTCATTACTTGTCCAATAAGCTCCGAGAAGAGATTTGTTAGGCATCTGCATATCTTCTTTACGAGTCAAGATGGGAGATGTAGGGTATCAAGTGGTATTTTATAGATTCCACTATGATACCATAGCATTGATATCACTGCCTTTGAACTTTATCCATATCGCAACGCTCTTTTGTTCCTTTTCTTCTTTCCCTTCTTCAAACTCGGTTCAATGATCTTTCCTTTCACGGTGTCCATCACTTTATTCTTGGCAAGGATGAAGTCAACTTTGCCCTACACGTTCTAAAGTTAGAGGCTCCATATAACATGTTCTCTCGACTTCATAGAAAAAGTCATGGTTTCTTTGAATTTGTTGTCCTCTAGATTGACCACAATAAACTCAAATCCTGACATCTTAACGGCTGAGATGGGATAGCTACGAAGGCGTATGCACTGATAAGCCCGAGATTAATCCCTTCACTTAAGGTTCCTCTGCAGATTAGGGTCTCTAATCGCCCGCTAGTAACCTAGTAAAGAAATTCAGGTTGCTTCTACTAGTAACCTAGCGGCAGCTCTCTTAGCTGGCGCTCTAATATCTTAGCAAGCAGCTATGTTTCCTTCCAACGCTTTAGACCTGAATGAAGGAGGTGGGCCCATAACCTATTATAATATATAATATGGTGTGCTCAATTTACCATTGACAAATGCCCCGTTACCAACCATAGGTCGGCTACCCTTGATCACCTTAACTCTATGGATAGGAATCACTTGAAACTTGTGGCTAGATAAAGTTCGCGCTGGTAGTGCACTTTTCCCCAAGATATCAATACATCAACAAAGGCTGATCAGATGTTCCAAACCTATCCAAGAGATATTCCAAGCATAAACCGAAATTTACTAGTTGCAACAGCTGCAACAAAAACTCTCCTCAAGCCTTGTGCACAAACTGGCAAACTGCAATGCACACAAGTGCTGCTCTGCAATCCTGAGATGTGTCAAATGAGAGATTGGTGCTCAGATCTATAATGGTTCTCCGAAGACTTACTAGGCTTACTTATCCTTCCGGTACCTATCCGCTCGCGATATTATAACAACTTTTTGTCTTGGAGCTTAACTGTTAATATAGCCATCTTCTTGAGCCAACAATTTATATAGGGTTATTAGCCAACTCTTATTAGGGTTTCTTCTTTCTTCCCTCGAGTATTCATTATCAAGCATAATGGAGGTAAATACCTTCCTCACGTACTACCATAATATGAACATGGTTAGTATCATTTGGAGGACCAAAAGGTTCTTAGGTGGAGGTCTTCCGATCCAAATGTGATCCGTGAACCAAAATGGGTCCAGAAGGCCTAAAATAGCGCCTAATTGATTTAAAAGGAAGTGTATGTATGCTCCCACGTTATGAACACAACACAACTTGAACGAGCTCAAACGACACCGTGATGCCAAAGATATCACATTTGTTCATATTTTTCCAAACATGAATTTTTTTTGGATGCAGACAATCAGATAGGTGTCAGACATTTAACGCATAGCCAGATGATCGCATTGACGTGGAAGGTACGCGGCCGACTAGGCGCGCTTGATGGTTGATAGGGTGGATGAGTCATATCGACATGGCATAATTTTGGTTAATGGTATGGTGCCACATGGCACCCTCCAATTGTTGTTATGGAGTTTCATGGACCTGCGGTAGAAATATTCCAACCTTCATCCCAAGCAGTTATAAAAGCCGCTACTAGCCCGCCTACGATGTGGACTTGTAAACTATAGGCTGTACTAAAATTAATATTTGTTCTGAATCAAATTTTAATGGTGGAGAAGGTCAGCTTCCTAGCCCCAACCCCCGATGCGTATCCATAAAACCTCACCACATGCCCTCGATATATTTTAACACGCACCGTTATTTGGCCCAACCCGAATGATCATTGCAAGTGTCCAATATACCTTGGCGCGAGATGTGGGGTTACCGGGGTCGTGGGCTAGCCCAATTCCACTCAAGGCACGTAACTGAGGTTTAATGCACTTCAGTACAACCTTGCGTAAGAGCTGCAGGTGTAATATTCCAGATAAAAAGTATGAACATGATAAATTAAATTTTAGAAATGGCAGATAAGCAACAATATAACTAGAAAAAACACCACAATAACACTAAAATGAGCATATCAAACAACACCATAAATAGCACTTTGATTCCGAGAGAAATGTTCAAGGGGAAAACTACAATGAAGTAGAGTTTTATTACAATAATATCCAATAGGGTTCTCACGCCTCAACTCCTATTTATACTAAATATGTCTATCAAAGAACTATCTTGAGGGAAGATCCTTCTAGAAGAGGTGAAGCTTCTATTAGTTCTTCTGTTTGAATTATTCTTCTTTATTGCAAGGCCTTATTAATATTGACCTTTTATTACATTTGAATATATTTTTTCGCTTCCACGTGAGGGGTTAGGTCCCCAACATGTCCTCCCCAAAACAACCTTTGTCCTCAAGTCTTGAGATGTGAAAAATGTTGCAGAATGGTAGTTGGTTCCCGCGGTACCATCGGAGTTGTAGTATCTTTCCACTAGAATAACACTTTCTTGATGGTTTGTTGACGCAAGCAACGCTCACGTTGGTCCAAACTACTTGTGGTTGTAGCCAGATGGACCCTTCTTCATCAACAACGCTTTAAAGGTTGTTTGTTCCTAGTTCTAATCATCTTCTTTAAGCATGAAACATGAAAACGGATGTAGCTAAGGACCATAAAATTTGGGCGCTAGCTTCTAACGATGCTCGACCTTGAGGGAATTTGTTTGTAAGGTTGCAATGGCAGTTCGCCCGATCCCTTCGCAAATTCCCCATTCGTGAGTGACTTTGATCCTCGCTTTGTTGCTTCATGTGATTCCGCGCTTTCATGACCAAATTCTCTCAGTGGTATGTATATTGTGACTCTAGAACTCAGAATCATTGGTAAACCGCCTCGACCTTCGACACCTCGTAAATATGAGAGAGAACCGAAGGTGGATTTTGTCCATATAACTGTTCAAAGAGTCATGTGTAGTTGTATGGTATGAAGTGTTGTACCACCATTTAGCTAAACCATTACCCACCGATTTTTCTCTTTTCTCCGATGAAAGTGTTCCCGAATATGTTTCCAAACACTTGTTGATGACTCTCGTTTGACCATGAATTTGGGGATGATACAGTTAAGATGCAATTAAGTGCCTTGTATTTTGAATAGTTCTTTACAAAAATTGTTGGTGAAAGTTGGGTCAATCAAACAATAGAATGTGCATGCCATGAAGCTTGAAGACCGACCATCAAAAGTTGAGCCACGCGGGATGTTTATTATAATGGGTGTTGAAGAGCAATAAAATACATACTTGGAAGGAGATCAACAACCACCATGATGACGACAAATTATTTTCCTCGATTTAGGTCACCGTAATAAACTCATAGATATACACTCCTCCAAATAGCAGTGTGGAATCAAGCAATTGTAGTGTGTGCTAGGAGATTTTGACTACATTTCTCCTTTACTGACATACATCACATTCAATCCACAAAATTATGGTAGGAACATCTTGTTTCATACCATCCCGCAAAAAGAATGTTTGACCCTATCATATGTTTTGGTAAACTCGAAATGCCCATCTATGGGTGTGGCATGAAGCTCGTGTAGTATAAGTACCATGAATTTTTTTTTTTTACTTAAATACAAATGGCCTTGTATCGAAGCTCATCATGGATGTTACAAGAGTACCATGGGGAACCGGAGAATTGACCGCAATTGTTGTATCGATGTGAACTCTTTAGATCGTAGCCATTCCTCATAATGACTTGCTTCAATTCAGGCCAATGAAGGAGAGAGAAAAATGGATCCTTCATCTCTACATTTTCTTGAAAGTGCATCCAACCACATTGTCTTTGCCTTCTTGTAAATGATCTCATAATCATATCCAAAAGTTTAGTCACCCATTTTTGCTGTTGTTGTCTTTGGGAGGAAATGCATTGTTCCATAAAAATACTTGAGGCTTTGATGATTCTGCCTTTAATTTGAAGCATTGCCCCAATAGATAACGTGGTGCCACGATCAACGCATACGCATTAATAGACAAATACTCTTTAATATATAGATTTGCCTAAATTTTGTTCTGGACAATGTTGGTAGCTAAAGGCCAACCTCTGTATAAGAACAACGCCACCTTCCCTAAGCATCACATTCTAGGACAAAGATCTTTGTGAAATTGGGAAGGCTGTGATCAGAGTGGCACATGGCTACCTCAAGGTGTTGGAAAACACGAAATTGTTGGAGTCCAAGTGAAAGAATTATTTTTAAGGAGGAAGTGAGAGGTGTCAAAATCTTTCCATAATTATTAATGAACTTGCTAATAACCTTTTAAGCCCAGAAATCCAAGCAAGATTTTGAGAGCGTCTGGGTGAGGCCTTGCATAGCTTCAATTCCTTCTTAGGATGCATCCCGGGACGCCGGCCCTTTCCAACAGATAGTTGACTTTTGAGGCACCAAAAGAAAATTTATAATGTTTCAGGAAAATTTGGTGCCGAGAGTAGATGGAGAACTCATCCACACAGCACATGGTCTATCCAGGTTTTTCTATGCATGAGGATATCATCAAAGAAAACTAAGACAAATGATGGAGAAAAGGACAAAAGACATGATTCATGAGGCTTTGAAGGTGGAGGGGGTAACATAATGCTTCAAAGGGCATGACCAAAACTCATAGTGGCCCCTCATGAGTTCTGTGAAGGTAGTCTTATGAATGTTTGTCTCTTTCATATGTATTTGGTGGTAAGAAGAACAAAGATTTGGAAAAGTTTAGTAAAGAACTGGGTACTACTTAATTCATTCAAGAGGTCATCAATGACAAGAAAGGGAAATTTGTCTTTGATGGTGAGTTTGTTGAGGGTACGTGTATGATACATGTGCCAAGAACCTTATTTTCTTAAGACCATCACTGGAGAAGAGTGGGCTCACTTTAGGTGGATAACGCATGTGTTAAGGAGTTCCTAAACCATTTCTCAATTTCATTTTGGGGAAAAGGTGACCATAGGGACGATATTGGGAGGAAGGCTTCCGTATACAAGGGGAATGGAATGATCATGAACATCGTGGGAAGGAGGGAGTCCCCGGGAGTGGAAAATACCACTGATGTTTAGAGAGGATTGAGGTCTTCAAAGACCTGTGGTGTTCCAAATATATTTTGTATGGTGTGGAGTTGGGAAATAACGCCCAAATGACCTTTTTTCAGTAGTTTTACGCGATGGGAACTAATGGTCTCGTGAACTTTTGGTGATGCCTTAAATCCTATATTACGTCTCCGTCAAATTACATGGCACCTTAAAATCCATGAGAATGGGACCCAAAGTCCTTAGCTGCCTTTCACTCAACACAATAATGTCACAAATCGCATCATGTCGATAGCAAACATATGAGATTTCGTGGTAGTCACTAATTTGGAGACTATTACTTTTCACGTAAACACCCTCCAGATTTCATGGAGGCACCATTGGCAATCATGATTTTGGAAATTATTGACTCCGATGGATATAGAAATGAGTTTATTGGGAAATGAGGCTTATGAATAAAATTATGGGTGTTTCCACTATCAACAAGAATTATACAATCTTCCTATGCTTTATGTAACCAATTAGCTTGAGGGTTTTGGGAGCCGAGAAGCCAATGAGACCATTTAGGGAAATGACTAGTTCTACTCCGAGGGTCCGAGGGAGGGGCTATGTCAGTGATCTCAGGTGACTCAAACACAAGGGCAGTTTCACACCTTCCTCAAATATCCTCCGAGATGACCATAAAATATTTTATTCTTACACTTGTGGCCCTGTGCAACATTTTTTCATCGGGCCACCATAACAAAGGACTTAAGTTGGTGTTCAACCATTTCATCCCCCGGTCAATTTTTCGATCTTTAGAGGAGCAGAGGGAGTAGTGGGATTTACCGGTTTAGTGAGCGACTTAATAAACGAGGGTTTCCGATTTTGAGAAGAGACAACCTCCTTTATTCTTCCCCTAGTTCTTTTAGTAGCTCCACCCAACTTCCGAGGGTCGATCCATGAGGACATAGATACGAATCTCATCCTTGAGGCCACTATTTAAAACATTCTTGAAAAAGAATCAACCATGCCCCTCGTCCAAAATCCAATCCCTCAAAAGAAACTATAAAGTCTTTATTGTTCCGTGATTGTTTCAACTTTGTCAAACGTACCAAATGGTTGGTGTCGTCAAAACATTCATAAATCTTTGCCACCAAGTGTTCCGGCAACATACCCTTGATGGGAAGTTTTTTTTCCATTGCCACCATTATCAACGCAAACGTTTGATCTATATGGAGAACACCATACCGAAAAGTTTGGCCAAGTCATATGTAATGTCGTGCAAAGAAAAATAATGTTCCATTTGGATGACCCATACCATGGGATCTTAGCCATAAAAAAATTTCACATACACTATAGGAAGGTGTAGGTCATGCCGAAAGTGATGGGGCTGAAAAATTACGGGATTGAGAGAACGTTTCAGCTTTGGTATGCAGAGGTGAGTCAGATAAAGGGGGATCTACAAGGATATGCAACTTGGCGCAGATCATCGTAGTGATAGATTCAAGTTGGGTAGTAATTTTTTGTTTGAGGTCTTGTTTGAGTTACTCTATTGAGGCAGCGATGGAGGACTACATGTTTGTAATGATGGTGGCAACATTGGCACCGAGTTGTCTCACTTATTTTTGGTCTCTCCTGAATTAGATTGAAAGGTATTGAAGCGACCTTCCAAATCTTGGCTACGGGTAAGGGCCACATGACGAGGGAACCAAAAGGTAGGTGGGGTCAAAAATTCTGAAAAATGATAGGTATGAATGTGATGGTGAGAAGAGATAAATCGAATGGAATAGGTCTCAGTTACTGCAAAAAATTTCCGTGACACTTTTTTATTTTTACACCTACTCTGAAGTTATACCCAAATCAAGAATACTACTACAATGATGAAATGCCCAAATGTTTAACCGGGAAGAAATGTGTAGTGATATGGCAGCAAATCAAAACACGCTTGCAATCTAATAACAGATCTTGTATGTTTTAATTTTTGTTTTCGTCCCCAAGTGTAAGATATTCATGGTTTCTACAGACAAAAGTTTTCCATGTTCTATAGCTCTTTGATATACATTGCGGGGTCCAATAGTAGTACTAAACCCAATATCTCATGGTGGCACCAACTAAGGAGTATTAGACCATGCCCCTTATCCGTACTACCCGACCAACACCTGTACTAGAGAGTATCTTCTCGAGGTTTGTTCTCGGTGGCACTATAAAAGTCAAGCGACCGATCGGTTTATCTAAAGAGGGCTTCGTGAACGAAGTTGATCCATACATGTGTTGTCTCGATGCACTACCACCGGCGGGGTACCAACACGGGTTACGAGGGTGGCCAACAACGTGCCTTTAAGTACCACTTGTAGTTCCGGCATGTATGAATCCCTCAACTACCGGTTTATGCACTTAATCCACATATCTATGTATTTAAAGATGCTGGAATACGCCTCTACCCTCGAAAAAAAATTAACCCAGTTGTAATTTTCGAGGAAAGTGCTCGATACCACTTGCAATATTCCAAATATAAAAAGTATGCAGAATAAAATAAAATGATAGAAATGGTAGATAAACAAAAATATAACTAGAACAACACCACAATAACACTGGAAATGATATCAAAATAACACCGAAAAGAGCACTTTGATTCTGAGAAAAATGTTCAATTCTTCGAGAAACCTCGATCCAAATCTGATCCACCGAATGCATTGAAAATGCTCTCAAAAATGAAAGTGCCTTAATCTGACGTAAACCAACATCATTATGCCTCTCATCTCTTGATTCCTGCGGGTATATTTACTTTGTCAAACCGCCCGTGATGTGAAAGTTATCGCTAGTTTCCATCGGAAGCCCAAAAAAGTCAAAGGTCAACTGGCCAAGTCAACGTTGATGACATCAAGATGTTGACTGTGTAGTAGATGACGTGCGGCACTCTCTGGCTGGTGGTGACTGGGCAGGTTCGCTGACAAGGCAAACATGTCGCAGGCAACTGGACCAGTCAATAAATGACAATTGGCATTAATCTCGCAAATGGGAAGATGCCACGGCCCGGCCTTCATGGAAGCCACCGCGGCACCCACCATCATTGAAATGGAATGTTTCAAAAATAGTTGTTGGTCATGGGTTAAAAACCCATGACCACCACCAAGCCCAACACCTTAAGAAATGGTCTTTCCAATACACCAAATTATTTCTTTATCATGTAAACCCACATTATAAAAATATATTGCAAAGTGTTAGATATAGAGGGCTATCGCTAGCCCTTTTACATGTGAGCTGACAATATATGAACTCATATGACCCTTTCAAGGGGGCGCGCGCTGGGAAAGAAGGGGCTTATGCCCAAATCTAACTATAAAGTGGGTTTTATAACCAATTTTTGGGTTTTAATGGTAATTAAGCCTATTTTTAATGGTTTTTGGGAGTTATTGGGTAGTTTTGGAGCCTAATTTTTGGGAGGAAGTTGGGGATGAGAAACCAACTTTCCAAGATATATAACCCAGGCCTGTTTGAGGCATTAGGGGGCATTCAGAGCAGAATTATGCTGAAGAGAAGCCAAGACAAAGCCATTTTGAGGCAGAGAAATTTTTGAGGAGGAGACACTGTCAGATCATTTCTAGGAGCTCCGAACGTCCGTTTTGCGTGTCGTTTTCTTTGCATGGTTCTAGAGATATGGAAGAACATCACCAGATTAATATTGTATCCATTTGGCATTGCAGCGATGTACTTTTGAGATTTTGAACAGAAATAAAGAAGCCTCCCCCACAGAAAAAAAGGCCCGGAGACGTAGGCAAAGTTGTGCCAAACTCTGTTATCAATCTGCATGTTATGGTTTGTTGTCTTTTATTTCATTTCAGATCTGCAAATGTATATATGGTTGTCATAATTCTTCTTCTTTCCTCATTCTTTCACTAAGTTTCTCAAGTGGTTAATTAATGCATGCAAAATTAAAACTCAACCATAAGTCATTAAAAGATCTGGTGGATCAAGTGGTATCAGAGCTAGTTGACGTTTGGATTTGAGTTTTGCATGTTAACCAGGGAAAAGCTACAGCATGGTGAAGGCGAG
>SNQJ01S0163987.1:0-14489 GCA_010110895.2 Picea sitchensis | reverse complement strand
TAATATGGTGTAAAACATAACTACATGCAAAACATAACAAAACTATGTTGTAAAATAACAAAACTATGTTATAAAATAGAAATCAAAGAGATTTATAAACATTATGTAATATAATAGAACCACATGCAATACATAATCAACAAACAAAACATACATTCAACCACATATCACATATATATGACATGGAAAAAAAAGTCTCAATATCCTAATAATAGTAACACTAAAACTAATTTTCCTTGCAAAGATAAAACCTTACCCCCTAAAAAGATTTTTTTTCGAACTTAATCTCTTGGGGTCATACGATGATGCTATTTTTTCTATACTCTATATTCCTTTTAGTTACCATATGAAAACCCATGTTACACAAAGATGCACTTCCAATACGATGAAACTCCGTACAAAATGTTTCGGCCTTCCCTAAAAATAAAATGTAGTGCAAAACATTTCACTCAAAATGACGGGCATTTTCACAAGTGGGGAGATCTAACCACTCCCATCCCCATAAATTTTGACTTGAAGTTTTTTTAAGTAAAAATAGAAAACTCTAAAACTTTTAGAGTCTTATTCTCCCTAACCCTTCAAGTAGATAGAATAATATGTTTTCTATATAATAAAGGCCGACATTAGTAAATAAGGCCTATGTAATAATATGAACATGTCTAATGTAAGAAGATTTAATAGAGGTTCTGCTTCTAGAAAGATTTTCCTCTAGAATGTTTTCTAGAAGATGGAAATAGTATGAATAGGAGTAGAAAATATGGAAGAGTTTTTTTTTTAGAACCATTTTGTAACTGAACACCTCTGCTAAAGGTTTCCCCCTTGAAGAGGCAAGTGAACTTGGTTATCATTATAATAAAGGTGTCATTTTTGGAATCAATTGTGTAATTTCCCTCTATGTTTTACTCTTTCTACTAGTAATTGTTATAGCAAAATTATGTTTCTTCTCTACATAACACATCTGGTACCTTACAAGTGGTATCAAACCACTTTCCTCTACAGAATTTTAGACAATTTTTTTTTAGGCTAGAGACGTGTAATGTTGGCATCTTTAAAGCATAGTGATATATCGTTCAGTGGGTAGGGAGGACTACACACAAGAGATATTGTTGGTTTCACAGGTTACTTGAAACACAATTTTTCACCTTGTTGGAAACCTTTGTAACCCCTATTGGTACCCCTTCGAGTAGTACCACATTAGGCAGCCCCTGTACACAACCATTAACTCTCACATACCCTCAGGTATATCAGGAGTCCCACAGGTCTCTTGAAACCAACTATAGATCATCTTATCAACCACCCCACTGCTATAGTAACACTGAGAAAATCACTCAGGAAGACTACTCTCGTGTACCTGGGTAATCGAATAGTGTGACTAAGGGTATGGTTGAGCCTCCTTAGTTGGTGCTCTAAGATATTGGGCCAAGTACTATTATTGGGCTCTGCTAGTATATTAGAGAGCTATAGAACAAGGAAAACCCTTGTGTGTAGGAACCCTCAAAACCCTAACCCTTGCTACTAAAACAACGTTGCACAAACACAAAGGCGAAATTATGCAACCCTTGTGTGTAGGAACCCTCAAAACCCTAACACTTGCTACTAAAACAACGTTGCACAAACACAAAGGGGTAATTATGCAACGAAACCCTACCTCATGCATCTAGGTTACAAAATTACTACACAATTTTAACTACTAAAAATTTGGGCATTTGGTTATTGCAGTGTTATTCAGACTAGAGTATAATTCCATACGAGTAAAAAAAAATAGCGATCCCATCAACACCCTTATTTGGGACCTATCCCACTAGATTCCTCCATTCACCCTTATTGTCGTGATACACATCACTTATAAGCCTTTTTTTCATGGTCCAACCCACCCTCCTCATCACCCTTATTTGGGACCTCTCCCACTGGATTCCTCTCTTCGCTCTACTGGCAATAATACCCATCACTTCTNTTTTCTTCTCCAGAGCTTGCAGTCTGCCCCTTCTCCAAATTCAAATTATGTCATGGGTCGCTGAAATAACTGCTCCTGGGGTTGTAGCTCTATTCTAGCGGATTCGGAAACTGGCTGATCGGGCTGGGCGCCGGTTCTGCAAATCGGACAAGTGGAATGAGAAAGAAACCACATGTCAATACAGTCTACATGAAAGCTATGCCTGCAATTGGGCAGAAGTCGGGCTTTCTCATTCTCCTCCAACTCACACAGGCAGACTGCGCAGTCCAGAGAATTTGTGAAATTCTGTGATTTGTAAAGAAACATGGGCAGAGTCTCTAATATCGCAGGATCCAACCCCACATTTTGAAGCCTCGCCGGTTCTTGACCTGTAAAATGAACCCGACGACGCCTAGAAGCTGATCTCCATCGACTCTGTCTGAAAAATCTGGCAGACTGTCTCCCAATCCATCTGGCATAAACGTTCAGAAAAAAGACGAGCAAGACCACAAGAAGAAGAACTACTAAGGCCGATATCATGAGTCTGACATGGATGTCATATATCGGCTCGCCTCGGGTTTCACCATAATCTGAAGGCGAGTGATTAAAATGACGGCCCGAGCTGGGCTCGAAATCATCGCAAGGCAGGTGATTATCACCACTGCGCGAGATGGCATAACTGGGTTCGCCATTGCCCTGAGGCCGATCATTAAAACCACTGAACGACCTCATCCGATATCAAATTGAAGCCACTCAAATTATCTTTCAGATGGGGATCTCTTTATGTGGCAATGCAATGGGCAGCGCCCCCGATTCATATCAGATTTTATATAGATATATATACTAATGTGAATAAAATTTTATTTCATAAATTTTAAAATTATTATTAATAATTTAAAATTTATATTTAAAAATATTGTTTTTAATTATTTTTTAATAAATAATAGGTTTTATATATCAATTTGGTGTGGTTTAATCGTGACTTTAAAAATAGATTATTATTATTTAATAAAAATATTTATATAATTACATTTAATTATATTTAAATTATTGTACCATAGAATTAAAAGAGTTATAAAATTTATAAAAAGAAGGTAATAAGTTATATTAATTTTAATGATTAAGTGAAATCGAATATTTTTAAGTGAGATTTTTTAATCATATGAATAATTTAGTTTGCATTATTTTTTTAGTTTTGAAGATGGTAAAACTTATTATAATTTAGTGGTGAATGGGTATTGAGCATAGTTATTACTAACTATTATAAATGATTCAGTATAGTTATTCAAAGGAAATGATCTATTAATGATTTGTAAGGAGGTAGACTTTCAGTCCTACCTATTAAATCTTGGACAATTTACTTGTTTCCTTACTTCTTAAAAAAACTAACTCTTAACTAATCAAAAATAATTTTAGATCTTATTCTAAAATCAAAAAAATATTTATATATAATATCTTAAAAAAAACTTATTTAAAAACTAGTAAAAAAAAAAAGATAATATTCGAAAAAAAACCACTTTCCTTCATAATCGTCACTAAATCTACCTCCCATGCAATAGTTATTAAACAGTTCTTTGATAAAATAGCAAAGTAAATCCATAACTATTAATTACCACCCAAACGCTCGCTAGTTAACTTTTTAAAGTCGCGGTATTGAAATTAAGGCCCCGACAAGTTCTTACTTTTTTTGTGGGCGGTATGGTCGTAGCTCTTACTATTTGGGTAGGTGGTTCTAAAATATGTAGATGACTATAACTTTTTGGCGATTGCGCTGTCCTAGCATGTAAAAATAATACCTTTCGAGTTCAACTAATTTTATAGGGTGATAGTAGGCTTTATTGTGATTAGGGTCTTAAAGATTGGTTGATAAAGATGTGACCACCCATCCAACGTGTAACTTCAACATCTTGTATTACATTCACAAGGTGGATAGTTTGGTCAGTAACTTACCCCCATAAACCCATAACTTTACAAGTTTCCTGCAACATAGACTAAAGCCGTACAACATTTCTTACAACATAGACTAAAGCCATACAACATAGACTAAAGCCGTACAACATTTCTTACAACATAGACTAAAGCCATT
Organism: Picea sitchensis; assembly: GCA_010110895.2. Lineage (NCBI taxonomy): Eukaryota > Viridiplantae > Streptophyta > Pinopsida > Pinales > Pinaceae > Picea > Picea sitchensis. Next base: position 10,470 of record SNQJ01S0163987.1, on the reverse strand, counting down.
TTTTAAAAATAAGCAATTTATGACATTTCTTGACATTTATGCAACATAGATGTGTTAGATGTGTTATTGACATTTCTTACAACATAGATTAAAGCCATACAACATAGACTAAAGCCATTTTTTAAAAATAAGCAATTTTTCTCTTTCATTTTCGGTTTTTTGATTGGTTGAGGCATTGTGATGTCATGTAATTCGGGCGTAGTGTATGTCAAATATTTCTCACTATTTGTCACAACAAAAAACACATTTACAAATAAAAACTCAAAATCTAAATAATTTATGTTTAGCCTAGTGGACCAAATCATAATTGTTTCATAAATGTAAATTATTAATTCTATGATATGTCCAATATCCTACTCAAGAATTACATTACGCATAATCATGCAATAAGGGATGTATCGAATGTAGAGTAAGCATGTAGGGATATATCGATTGCTCTAGCAAGCATGTAGGGATGTATCGATTGTAGAGAAAACATTGTTGTGTGTATCCAAGTGGTGGTGGTGTTGCATGAGCTAGAGCCCAAACAAAAGCCACCTTATGAAGCCATAGTGATACCCAACTAGAGCCACAATATCTATCCATCTAAGGAGAATGAAACACTCTCGAAACCTATTTGTTTGTACAATGTCTCTTAAGAGAGAGCCATTTCAATTTATCCAAAGCTAGATTGATCTCTTTGGAGTCCGAGCATCTATCCATTGATCAAAACAAATATATGAATAGATTCAAGAAGAATGGGAAAAAGGTTAGGTGAACCTAAACATAGAGAGGAGTACTAAGGAGTACTAACTATAGAAATAAGATACCAAGAAAACAAGGAGAAGAGGATGTGCATTTAAGGAATAAACATAGGAAAAGTAAAATAGCCTAGATAAAATAGGGGTGGCCCAATAACAAAAAAACATTTCCCCAGAGCTCAAACCCCTTTGGACCCTAGATTCGTACTCGAACTCTCTCTCGTCTTGTGTTCTTCATTTGTCAGGTCAAAAAATAATTATTTTTCTTTCCTTCCTTTCCTTTGATTCGCCACAGGAGCAAGAGCTAAGAGTTATTGGTAGCAAAATTTGAGTGTCCATTAGAGACTATCTTTCTTTACAAAATGAGTTCAAGAACTACCTATGATTCTTCATTTATGATTAATGAAATATGTAGATCCTATTGTAGTAGTGACATGAGTAGTTCCATGAGTTGTATCATAAAGCACGTATGAGATATTAATGATTTATAAAAAAAACTAGTGATCAATAATGTGGACAACAAATGCACCATTACGCTACTGGAAGATAAAACATGTGAGGATAATTCCACATAGAGATTCCAACAAAACAGTGTTATAATCCAACCAATATATATGCTAAAAAGAAATACCTTGTTCATGTCCCCTATTATGCAAAATTGTGATACAAAATGTGCAATAAATATCGTTATTAAGTAACAAAACATATGATATGCTTTATATTTAGCTTTAAATAGTTCAAACCTCTATTCAAAAAAATTAAAGATTAGCACAAAAAGATCTAAAATATCATTTATATTTAGATATGTACGTTTAAACCTCACATTGATCTTTATCGATCTATTTCCATTTGGTACTTAAAAAATATTACAACCATAACCATTACACAAATAGCACCAATTTATACCATACCATTTGTTGTAATGGATAAATGTTCTAATATATCCTCTCAAATAAACACAATCATTCTCATTATTAAACTTCACGTTTATAAACAAACATCCATCTCACGATCATAATAGTGTTTCTATGCTAGAGAAAATATTATTTAAAAAAAACATCAACCCACATCAAAGGACCTTTGTGTGCATTTTATCACCACTTTCTAACCATAAAGGTGTGGGATCCACGAAGGTCCTCTCTCATTGGTTTTGTTATAAGGACATTGAGCAAGAATAACTCAAGTTGGCCTTCCTTCCTATGTTTTGGTTTAAAGGGCACTCCATAGGTCTCTCTTGTGGTTGTTCAAAAGGAAATGAGCTTTGGTGAGTGTAAACAAGTGTGAGATCTTTTGGTGAGTGTAATCTACCTTTTGTATGAAGCTTTATCACATCTTAATTTTTTTGGTGAGTGTAAACAAACTTTTGTATGAAACTTTATTACATTTTAATTTTATTTAAGTTTTTAAAGCATCAAAGTCAAGAGTTTATACATAAGAATTATTAGCAAGTTTGTTGATGGTTATAGTGCTTGTTTTATAAGAAACAAGTTGGAGATGATCCACAATAACAAGGTTATTGATTTAGATGTGTAGTGTGCATTTCAATATGAGTTTCTTCTTGGAAAGTTTTAACATTAGTATCGAGTCCTTTCATTATGTGGCTTTAAAATGTTTATGGAAATGGTTAAATTTTGATTCAGGTGTTCATATTGGGATTTTTAGGGGAAATTATATTTCTATTGGGGTCACTTTGACTAAAAATCAATTAATGTTTCATATCTTGTAAGAAGATATTACTAGAAATTTATATTTTGTGAAGGTATTGCATTTAAATATATGATGCTAGAATGCAATATAAATTTATGATATAGAAACTAAGACACCAAGAAGTGGAGGATAATAAATAACATAGAGTAGTTTGGATAATCATAATAGTATAATATAATATTAAAATAAAGAGGAAGACATAGTCAAAGTGAATCATTACATCATTTTGTATCCAACAAGCCTATAAAAAGAAGGCTACTTTATGTAAAACATGCTTGAATACCAATAACTTTATATCTCATTATGTATCAAATGGTATTAGAGCAGTTCGCTCCTTGATTCCATAGTTTCCCTGGGAATTTTGTTCCCTTCTTCTTCAAGCTTATGTAGCTTCCCCTTCTAGAAGAGTGAACGATAGAAAGTGTAGAATATTTGGCTTCATGGGCATTGATAGGATATTTATGTGGCCTAAAACCACAGATCTCTACTTTTGTAGAATGGATCGATGCTTCTTTGGTCACCCATAGCATAAGCTAAGATATGGATCATGAAATTGTAGAGGGTTGTTTTCTTGTCTCTATTTGACAACCTAATGGATAAGGAGGTGGTTTTCTTCGGAGGTCCTTGTAGATATGAAACTCTAGGGGTAGTTCTAAAGCCTCAACCTATGTCTTTTGATTTGAATAGTGAAAATAATGATAAGGTACTCCTTCAAGTCTATCTCATTGCATTGTCGTTGCATATGTGGGATTAAATAATTATGGAAATGGTGGGTGATCAATTGGACTCCTTTCGAGTAGAAGATCTAGAAATACTTGAAAGGAATGAAACCCTAAGGATCATGTTCTTAACAACTATTACTAAGTTCTTGCTAGATAAGATGGTCTTTGAATGGGAGATCAAAGCTTTGTTCAAATTTTAGATTACAAGAGCTTGTCCTTTAGATGATGATTTTCCACATGCATGGGAATTTGTTTAGAGCCTTCCCATAAAAGGATTTCTCCTTGAATAAATGACAACTTGTCCATGGAACATCAACTTAAAATTATTAAGTCATTTTCCGTGGATTCCATTTTCTTTCTATATAGAATCAACGTTCTTGGTGCCTTCAATTTGATTGTGTATAGTCTTATTTTGGTTAGAGTCATCTCATAAGAGGTGGTGGTTTTTACTCTTAGACAATTTTTTATAARGTGTTTTTGTACTCCCTCAATCTGATTTTATTGGTTTCTAGATATACTTTGTCCCCATACTTCACATCCATAAAGGACTATTAGGGTTATGATTATTTGAAAGACAAAGTGCAACATTTTCTAGTCTCGAACCTATGTTGTCCCAYGTATATTTTACAACAAGGAGCATGCTTTCCACTCTCCTTACAGTSATTTCCTCATGATGCCTTTGATGATTATCTATGGTTGTGGATGTTTTGTTATMTTTTTTATAGATAATACTATCTTAATTTTTCTAGTGTTCACATCCATCCTAAACTCCATGTAAATGGACTTTGTGCTCTCAAGGTAATCTTGTAGGCTACATAGTGTCCTAGTTGTAAGTGTCACATTGTTTGCATAAAACAAGATCTTTATGATAATCCGCACCATGTACACCCCTCCCCCACCTTTTTTTTTATCCATTCATGTATCTTAACTACATAGAGAGTGAACACTTTAGGGGAGAGGGGGTAACCCTATTTCACCTTGATGTCAATGTTGAACCTCTTTGAAAGACCCTCCATAGTTCTAATTTTAGACTTTACTTGCTAATATAACCTACATGTTGAGGTTCCCTCCGACCATTTGGGAGCCTCATTATGCCAACCTCTCCCATAGTTTCATCCTTTGGTTGACATTGAAATCCTTTTTTTATATCATTAAAACAACACCATATAGTTTTTCACATTTGTTTTCTTGAGTCTTGCTATTATATGCCTAGGTGCGAGGAAATTGTGGAAGCAATGGTCAACAATGGGGTGCTTTGGTAAAAATTTAGCGCACCCTTTGGAATTTTTGTCATTTTCTTCTTTCCATTTGCTCACTTTTTTCTCCACAATCTCTCTTGTGATTATGGAGAACATTGTGAAATCATAATGGTTCTATAGTTCATAATCATGATGAAGATGATTTGGAAAACATTGCATTGAACATTGTGCTAATCATGATGATTTGGAATACATTATGTTGATCATAATGGTTCTGNCTCTTGTGATTATGGAGAACATTGTGAAATCATAATGGTTCTATAGTTCATAATCATGATGAAGATGATTTGGAAAACATTGCATTGAACATTGTGCTAATCATGATGATTTGGAATACATTATGTTGATCATAATGGTTCTGTAGTTCTGTGAGTTAGTTGTCTCCCCCTTTGAATATGGGAAAAAAAGACATATTTCCTAACTATTTGGGAACTCCTCTTTAACCATCTTATTGAGTAGGGTTCTAATAAGTTGGTTGTGATGAGTTGGTTGAGGGAAACTTTTCCCCATTTCAAAGATTCTTATTGCATCTCTTTCATATTTTTGTATTTCCCAAAACCACCTTTTTTTAAGAGAGAGTTCATTAAAAGAGAAGAGAGTTGATTTATTCATATTAATATGATAATTGGTTGTAGTTGTCATGGAAATGGCTGGCAAAATAACTATAAAAAACCTTAGTGATTGTCATAGAAATTATTATAAAATAATTTAAAATGTTTATCACCTTAAATTATATCTATATATGACACTCTACAATAAAACATAATTTAACATGATTTAATGCTAATAAATTAAAATAAAATAATAAAATAAAAAAATTATAATGAAAACATGAAAAACTAATTATAATAAAAAAAAATAACATAACTAAAAAATAATATCTTCCTACTTAATATGCACTATTAATTGATTCTGTTGTGGATGTGATATCTCTTTGTAAAGAAGGTTAACGTCTTTGTAAAAAAACAACTGAACTCTACTCATAGTGCTCTGACTTGTTTCACTTGGAAACAATTAAAGGCTTTACATCTTTCAAGGCTTTTTGCAATGATTGGGATTTTATAAAATTTATTATTTTTTTAATTTTGTTTATTTTTTTATTTTAGAAAATTTTAAACATTTTTTTAATTTTGTGATTGGTATTTGGGGTAAATAGATGGTTTATAATTTTGGTAATTTGATTTATTGTGGGAGATAAAATGAGACTCAATAATACTATAAAGACAACAAATGCAGAGACTTAATCCCATAACTTCTTATAATTCATAATACTCAACCACTTAAACTAATCATCAAACTATTATATATATTATAAACTATTATTTTATAAAATAAAAATAGAGAATATATAAATACAAAACACAATTTTGTAAAATAAAAATATCATCATAATCATTATGTAATTTTCAAAGTCAACAATAAAATATCAAATTTTGTGATATCTCTGCAATTTATTTATTGTTCATATCTATACCATATTTTTTATTTGAATGAAACATCTATTATTCAAAATTTATGTTATGTAAAGATTAAATTTCATTTTCAAAACATTTATAATACCAATGATATTTATAATATATTAAATTATGAAAACCAAAGTAAACTAAGTAATCTTACTTCCTAGTCATTTCATTTTAAAAGCAATATAATAAAATAAATTAATTAGACAAAACTCTCAAAAGTCATTCACCCTACAATGTGGAAATTTTGCCTACTTCATGTGAAATTTGTGGCCACTGCCAAACCTTCCGCTCGTTTTACATGAATTTTACTTTTAAATTCACCTGCCCCACGACACGTTTGGCAATCCACGTCAGTAGACGAACGTGAGGAGTTATTTGTGCAATGAAGTCAAAGTGGAAACGGTGTATCCGGAGGACCGGATGGCCATTTAACTGCAACGAATTTTCCATGTTTTAAAAATCCCGCAGCAAACTTACATTGGACCTTTATGTGTTTTATGGATTTGTTCATGAGCACAATGACCATCCTCTCAAATATACATTCTCATTGTAACTGAAAATATCCTTTTTTTTCCACCTAGATCAAAGTCCAATCAACGACATAGTTAGGATCATACACATACTTTTTCAACAATAAAAAATGAAACACATTATGAACTTTTATGGTAGAAGGAAATACAAGTATGTATACAACAAATCCTAGATTCTATCCAATATGTCAAATGGACCACAATATCTGGCTGATAGCTTAGTGTGGCTCCTCAACTTCAAAGAAATTTTCTTTAGTTTCACTTTCAAAAACACATACTCTCTAATTTTAAATTTCCTTGATGTTTTTCCTTTAACTACATAACTCTTTTTGCATGTTTTGTATTGCCTTTAATTTCTGCTTGATCTTGACCATTTTCTCTTCCATTTCTCTAAGCAACTCTAGCCCAAGTACTACTTATTTCTGCTGGATTATCCCAACTAACTAGAGTGTTACACTTTCTACCATACAATGACTGAAATGGACTAATCTTCAGTGAAGCTTGATATCCATTATTATAGGCACGTTCTACTAAATACAAGTAATCCTCCCACTTGGATTGTAACACCCTCCTCTGTCATAACCCTTTAATGGATGTTAAATTACCCTTATTCTATTAGATTTCTATTTATGTTCATCCTTCTAAGATGTGGAATGAAATGTGAATTCAAAAACACTAGTATAATGTACAATTTTTTTATTTTATCTTCTACTATAAATGTAATTTAAGCATAAGAATTAAACATTTCAAGTAGGTTGTCTAGCATAACATTCAACAAATAAATATCTACAACAATTAACAACAATTTATTGAGCAATTAAGGGAAATATTGTGGAGTGATAAGAAGAAATACCTCTGCTAGGGGTGGCAAGAGCAGGTGGGGTTATCTTCTCCCTAGGGGGACATATTCAAACAACCTTCTCTTGGAGTTTGGGCATACATCCAATAACTAGGAGGAATCCTACGCTCTTTATAAAGGTATCAATATAGAAAAGAGCCAAGACATTGAAGAGTTGAGTATCATTGGAGATTCCAGGATCATTCTTAACCAGTTCAGAAAGCGATCCCTCTTGAATGATATGAATATTAGAAACATCATGATTAGAACATTGTCGGAGGCAGGGGCTTTTCAAACTCTGCAATGTTTTCATTTTCTTAGAAACAATAACATTGAGATCGATTCCTTTTCTAATTTGGTTACTTGGGACTCGCTAGGTACTATATGAATTGATGGTCGGGTTGTTCAACATTTTAACCCTAATGCGAGTTGGGATGTATAGACCCATAAAAGTATTGTCCCATAGGAGGGACCCATCGTTTAAGGAAATTGTGAAGATTAACCATTGAACCACAAGATGCATTTGAATAAGGTTAGGAATGTTGGGTGATATCAAATATTGGAGAACGTTTTGGCTGGTGAGGGGGATAGGTGGTTGTACCATCCTTCTAATGCATGCATCTCCAAACCCTGGTGTACCCTCAAACAAGTACTCTTCAATGGCTACTCTCTCATGGCTAGTATCAAATGTGTCTTATGCGACTAAGTTAATGGATTTGGTACTCCTTCGTACTCCTCGGACGTCACCATTCCCTTGGCGTTCCTCATCCACTACATGTAATGATGGAATCATTTTGACAGAGTCTTGTCGCATTCTTGGAGATCTCTTTGGTGGTCGTGGGGGTAAGCTATAGTTCATTCATCGCCAAGGGTGCCGACCCATCATCTTTCATCCATCCATGATGAAGGATCTTAGAAAAAATAAGTGTATTATGAATCGAGGTGGCATAGAACTGGATGTTTCCTTAACTCCAATGTTCTAGGTTGCATTTCTCGTTGATCATTTGAGGACAGATCCTTTTTTAGAAGAAATCTGGGCAGGAGATCAAGCAACCAACATGGCTAGCACGAGGTCTAGCATAACACGATGGCATAGAGCTACAGGACGAGGAACATGAGGTTATGTTTAATATGGTTAATTCACTTCAAATCAACAAGCATAATGCATTCGTTTAGTGGAAAACTGCAATGGACCTACTAATTTCATAGAGGTAGGGAATTCAACAGGTACAAGATGAAGTGGATTTCATTCATCTAGAGGTAGTGTAACTTCACTCTAGACCTGTCTCTCCATCCCATCCATCTTCCAGTCAGGAAATTTTGGATGAGGATTCATCTCCAACTCCTCCTAGGAAGATTCCAGATCTCAATTCTCCACTGGAATCCACAAAAGAATCTCTAGATGGAACTCCATTAGACAAAGCTTAAACAATATGCTTTGTTTTTGTATTTTGATACTTGATATATTCTATAGATGGTACATTAGGCTCTATAGTATTTGTAGGTCAATTGCAGGGCTATTAGTTTGGACAATTTCAGATAGGGAAAAATTCCAGCCTGATTTTGAAATTTACATGCTTATTTTGAATCATGTAATGACTATCTTTGTGGCTAGAACACAATGTTTTTGAATATAAATTTTACGAGTTTTATTAAAAAAAAAAGATAAGAAGAAATACCTTTGATTCTGTTTGATTTAGTCCAATGTATCTCCTTTGTAGATTTGGTTTCCCAAACTAAATTTTTAACCTCCCATCTGACTAAGAATAACTTATCTGGATCTTTGACTCTAGGAAACCTTCGGTTCCCTAGACCTCATCCAAAGCTCCAAGAACAACAACCAACCCACAACTAGTATCTTGATAACTCTACAATAAATATCCCCATAGATCTAATAGATATCTAGGTTTTGATAGTTCCCATCCTTCCAATGGTTCTCCTCCCCTCCAAAACTATCCAATCCCTAAACCTTCTCCCAAATCTCAACTTTATACATTTCCCCACCACCTTCCTAGCCTCTCAATAAGAGTCCTAGGAAGGTCACAATATGATAAAATATTACCTCACCTATCCAACATTAATAATCCTAACATTTCACTCAAAAAGATAAAATCTAGTCAAATCAATTCAATTTCAGGTAAGATTATGGAATCCTGAGATCTCCTATTGAATGAAAGTATATTATAAATGAAGGGTGAGTCCATAAAGTTGTTGGACGATAAATTGGCAATGTGGTGAGAAGGAACACATGTGTGTTTCTAGGAACATGCACATGTTCTTGATGTGACAGGTTCAACAAACCCCGAGCCTTCACTTAGCGAGCCACATAGGCACATTCCCCAGAATGTGTGCGCATTTTCAAGAACGCATGCACGTTCCTGAGAAACATGTGTTTAGGAACATGCATGTGTTCCTAAAAGAAATTGAAATTAAAATTACATGCGCACATTAAGAGTGCACACATGTTCCTAAAGTGTGATCACATTATTAGGAACAGGAACGCACACGTGTTCTTGTTGACATAAAATATCCCTCTCTTTCTCTCTCCTTGTCTCTCTCTCCCTCCCAACATCTCCCTCTTCCTCTCCCGCTATCTCACTCGACCCCTCTCTCCTTCCCTCCCTTCATCCCTCCCCCCTCCTCTCTCTCTCAATCACTTTCTATCTCCCCCTATAGCTCTCTCTCTACCACTCTACCCATATCTCCCTCTATCCCTCTATATCTCCCCATCTCTCCCTATACCTCTCTCTCTCTCCCTTGCTTCTTTATCTCTCTCCCCCTCCATCCCTCACCCCCACTACCACACTCTCTCTCCCTCCATTTGTACTTACTTCCCTCTCTCTCTCTCTCCTCCCATTCCTTTCTCTCCTTTTCCCTCTCCCTTCCCCTCTCTCTCTTTACCTCTCTCTCTCTCTCTATCTCCCTATCTATCTCTAACTCCCTTTCTCCTCCCATCCATATCTCTCACTTTCTCCCCCGCCCCTCTCTCTCTATTTTTCACTTGATCTCTTCCCCCCACTTTCCCATCTCCCCTTGTTTCCCTCTCTCTCTCTCTCCTACATTTACCCCACTCTCTCCCCTACTCTCCCCCATTCTCTCTCTTTACATCTCTATCTCTCTATATACCCCCATCTCTCTCTTACTCTCTCTCTACCTCTCACTCTTTTCCTCTCTCTCAATCTCTCTCAATATCTCTCTCTCTACCTCTCAC
>SNQJ01S0163986.1:0-11664 GCA_010110895.2 Picea sitchensis | reverse complement strand
ATATGATACACTACCAAAATCAAAAAACATAAATACACCAACATACCTCTCTAGTCCTAGACCTCTCTAGGAGGCAACGCCATGTTCAGGTCGTTCCGAAAGTCCATCCAACCATATGGGAATCTGAGTATGATCAGTGTCATCTGACGCCACACTCATGCCAAGCTATCCGTAAAGTAGTGGCCACCCTCTCCCCCTCCATGTCGAGCCGAGATCTGAGCCCACTGCATCAGTCGTGGTTCTCATGGCCCTGCAGGCAGCAGGAAAACCCTAGGGCCCAGCATGGGCATCCTCTCCAAAAACCATGCCACCAGAAGGGATCCAAATGCAAAATCACCAGATTCAATGGTCCAACATTGGTGAATCTTCCTTATCATCCTAGCATGCAAAATCAAGAACCCTCTACATAATCCTTAGCTGACGACCAGTGATTTGTTGAGTAGCTAAGGATCCATGTATCCTCACAATCATGGCCGTGATGCATTGATTCAAGAGCGCATTCATTGCCTCAATACTAACAATCGACCCTGACATTGGGTTCGGCCCCGTACAATAATCTCATGCCACGTCTATCAACCACGCATCCCCTAGCAGCTGGGGGTCAGCAAGCAGGGCCATTCCCTAAAAGGGGAGCCCCATAAAAAAATACACATCCTCAACATCTAAAAATGTTAGTTGCTTCCCTCACACAATGAAGCACTACAGATCAATTCTCCACATTGATATAATATACTATATAAGGTACTCTTTGGATCATATCAGTGGGTATTTGAAGAAATTGAGCAACCCACAGGCTGCCAAGAGTCTTCGAACACCAGGCTTCTCTCTCAGTGCCTCCCAGAGGCTCTCCTAGTCTCGCTCCCTCCAGTGGAATGGAATGATAAACTGACCACCTGTATTCACAAAAAAATCCTTGTTCAACACTCATCATTCATCCAAAATATCAAAAAATTCCAAATTTAAAAAACCCCCTAGCTTCGCCTCCAGTGCGCGGCTTTCACCCCCACAAGCATGCACATATGCGTGCATGTTCTTCGTACAACTGTGCATCAATACACAATTTTCAGAGAAACATTTGTGCATCAGTATGCATCTACCACACCCACATGTGTGCACCCATGTGCACCTATTCTCTACACAGTTGCGCATTGATGCACAACTATCTGAGCAACAACTGTGCACAATGCGCAACTGTAATTCCAATAGGYGAGCATCCAATGCATGTCTGTTTTTCCCACCTACGCATCCCTATGTGCATCTATGTCCAACACAACTGTACATCATGCACACGAGATGGAATTATACCTGTGCATCTCAGCACAGATATCCTTCCTTCTCTCGTGCATTACTGGGCCCACCCCTAAAAAATACCCTAGTACGGTCATCTGTATGACCCCTACCCAAAAATAGAAACTATCTACTATGAAGGAGGATGGGACCACTAACCTGACTCTCGCAAATCCTAGATCAATCAGCTCAAACTCTTGTAATATTCAAAACTCCTCCAAATCCTCTCGTGAATTCACTATAGCAACGTGTACAAATGAGGTGGCATTGTGGGCCCCACAACCATATATAGTCCCTTTTCCCAAAATTTCACACTCAGTTACATGAGCTCAGAGTCTCTCTTTTCTAATCTTTCTTTAGCCACAGGATCAGGGCCTCGTCACCTACACAGTCACATTCCCTGGGTCACCATCTGCACTCGGCCCTGGGGGAGCATTTTTCCCACATCACGTCCAGGTACACATGCTCATGTTCAAAATTATGAAATAATTGTTATATGTTCTTTGTCTTCAAATATTTTTTATGTCAGGTATTTAGTTTTAATGTGTGTAGGTACTTTCTCATCGCAAACCAGTGCCTCCCTTTCAGGTATATGATCGACCCTGGAATGTAATCATTCCATCTGAATATCAACTGCATCTCCCACTCACAGCCTCTGCCATTCTCCTATAGGGTCCCTACATTTGGCTATACAATACTGTCACCACCACTGCATTTTGGTACTATCACCCGATAGCACTCTCCCCCACATGATTTGTCCCATTCATAGTCCCCCTTGGCACTTTAACACTCATTCAGATTTCACCCCCTAGGTATGGGAGTCCCAATAGTCTTACTCATTTCTGAGAATAAACCACATACTCCTTCTCATCATTTTCCTATCTTTCCCAATGGACTCCCAGGTTATCTCATCTTGGTTCTATTTTGACTGCATCTCCATAGTATCATTAACCCTCCATTTTATCCACAATTAGTTTTCCCATCTGCAGATTTCCCTCCATTCATTTCCCTCATACACAAACCCACCCATGGGGTCCCCCACCCTCCACCACTTCTCCACACAACTTCCGCCCTCACAGGACAAGCCACCTCGCACTGGGGAACCCATTTTTGTATCTGTACACTCATCCAAAATTATTATTTATTTATTTGGTAATTGTAAAAAACCTTTTTTTCCAGCATTTACTTATCCTTCTGTCGTCACCCTTGACAACCTTGTTTTTCTGGCAATGCAACCCATGTCTCCCTTGGTTGGGGCATCCACCATGTTTTATTCATCATGACATCATTCATAAACCCCAAGTATCCCATAGTCCATGTACCCTTGATATCTAGGTTTGTCCACTTTTCCACGCCTCTAGCATAATTTAACCCCATGCCTAGTCATCCCCCTAACACTATATATAGTTTCACGATTACTGCCAATCATCCTTCAAAAATACACCCAACCAAGGGCAGTCTTGAGTCTCACCACATATTGACTTTCTTCATGTTCCCTATCAATTCCTAATCTTTTCTCCACATATTTCAGGAAGCCCTTTTGATTATTGGAGTCGCGTCTCCCTTTCTATCGACATCAACACAGTTTCCAGAAGGGAGACAATATCTTGACTCTCATTACCTTTACAATGAGGAGTCTCGGATGACACAACAAGAACCATCATTTCTCTCCGATGTCGTTGATCCCCATAACATTCAACTTCAACAAAATCTCATGTTACAGTGGGTATTACTATGCGACTATTGTAGTTGTTTTATACCAGCTGACGACCTTTGAATTTGCTTGGCCATAAATACCTAATGAGTCATCACACTTATTACAAGTGTCCTTGCCTCTTTTCAGAGTATGTTCACTATCAAAATTGTCATCTGTCGTTATCAAACTGCCTCGAAGGGCACTCCAGTGATATACATCAGCATACAAACTTAGTTATTGTCTTACCTTTTGAGTTACTTGACAGGAGCATGGAGCATGCACACCTCATTTGTATATAAATTTTATTTTCTCTCCCTAGAGACAAATTTGGGTCCCACAATTTCCCCTCTCCCTCCAATGAATCACTCTTGCAGTTCCTATCAACACTCTTTCTTACAATGGCACTCTCAATAGAAGAAACATTGATGTATTTCGGCTATACGTATGCTCCTAACCTCACAAATTAGAGGGAATCTATTATCACTAAAATTTTGTCCACAACACTACACACAAGTGATTATAGAAATACAAAAATGAAAAAAAACTATTAGTTCACCTCCAACACACAAATGCATTTCCAAGAGGCAAAAACTATACAACTGGGAAAACAATTGACATGCTCTAACTCACTAAAGGAAGCACACGTATAGTACGAAAGCCAAAGAAGTCCGTAGAGTGCACAATGCGCCATATGCACGACTGTGTACGAGAAAAGTCACGCACTCCTGTGAAAAACACATTTATGGTTCTTTTCGGCCCCTCAACCACTTATAGACCAACTCTCAACCTTATTTGACCCTCAAATCTGAGCTAAATATGCATGGGGGGATAGTCAAGGACCAAAAGGTGCCCTAAAGGGCCCCTTGTTCACACCAAGGACCAATTGAATATTTCCTTGAAGACATGCTATAAATGGATGCCATGGGTGCACTAAGAATTTAAGAATTTCATAGTATTGTTATGCTGCCTCAATCCTCCCTATAGAATCCTATTTTCTCCTTGGAGCATTCTAGCAATATTCCAATAGGCCATTTCTCTCACCTCTCGAGGGAATAGGAAATGATTTCTTCATCGTTTTCTTTCTTTTCTACCATTGTAAGAAGAGATCTCCATTAGGGAACTCAATATCCCTCCCAAGGAGGAAGAGGGGACTCATAATTCCTCATTCTCTATGGTGTTTTTCCAACTAATATAGTTATTCATTGGTGGCATAATCTTGGTCATTGGTTGATTGTTTTTGGTTCAAATTCTCTTATGCATTCTACATTTATTTCCTTAGTTTTTTTTAGTTTGTTTACTTGTTTATTTCATGTGATTGGATTGTATAACTCATGGACTAACCTTTTTCTTGTCTAGAAGGCCCAACTAGACATGTAAGTTCCCTTGTTTTTCTCACCCAAGTGAAGAAACATACACAACATGTGTTCTTTCTGCAAATGCAACCAAACTTTGTCACCCACTTTAAACTTATGTGGCATGGGATGTTGATCATGGAATTGTTTGTACTTGGCATTAGACTTCTATATAATATCCTGAACCTGTTGGTGGATGTGTTGGATCTGCTCAATGAACCGGGTGGCTTTTCCAGCTTCTGGTGGAGGAGGGGGCGAGTTGGATGAGGTGGTCACCAAAGGTAGTGAAACATCCATGGGGCCCAATGGCTGGAATCCCAACCCCACCTGAAAGGGGTTGTGGCCAGCTGATCTATCCAAGGCTCAGTTGTAGATATGATGGACATAGGAAAGACTCACATCCTATGTGTGGGAGTGTTTTGAATTGTACATGCGCAGGATATGTACAACAATTCGATTGATGACCTCATTTTTTCCATATGTCTAGGGGTGGAAGGAAGTGGATTTGGTGAGCTTGGTATCCAACAGTGACTAGAGGCTCAACCAGAATGAGATGAGGAATTGACTGTCACAATATGAGATAATGGTTTGTGGGATCCCAAAATGTACCCATACTTGTTCAAAGAAGAGCTTGGCAATGGCTTCTGTTGTGATTTTATTCTTCCAGGCATCTAGAATCGCCATCTTGGAAAAGCGATCAAAAACCACAAAAACATAGTCATTTCGCCTCTTGGTGGATGAGAGGCCCAACCTCTAGTCCATTGAAATGGATTCCCACTGCTTGTTAGGAGTAGGCAGAGAGGTGTACAAGCTCTATTTCTTAGTGGTCGGTTTGGCAATAACGCAGGCAGTGTAGGACCCGATATACTTTTCGACATACTTTCAAAGTTCTGGCCAATAGAAATGTTTCTGTAGCAGTTCCACTATATTTTTGATGCCAAAGTGTCCTGCCACCTGATCGTAGTGATCTTCCCAAATCATCTTCACATGCTTGCTTTATGGAATGTAGAGATGGCCCTGATGGGACAAAAACCTGTATTGAAGGTGGAAATTAGCGACCACTGAGTTGGTGCCCGACATTTGGTAGGTGGTGGATAATTCAGGGTATGTCTCATAGAGGTGGGTCCATTCAGAGGTCTCGTGACCGCAAGAGTCTAGCACCGTGGTGAGTGATGTGACTGGAGGTCGATTGAGGTAGTCAAAAACTCAGTTGGTACTTCCTGTTTTATACTTGGTGTTGAGGTGGAACTGATGTAAGTATGTTGACCACTTATGATGGTTGTCATTCTGCAATTTGCCTTGGGTATGCATGAACTGTAGTGGCTTGTGATCTGTGTGGATGATTGTATCCTTCCCAAGAATGAAATGTATCCACTAGTAGCAGGCTTTCACAATGGATTACATTTCTTTGTCATAAGTATGGTACTTATGGACAACATATGATAGAGTCTCACTATGATATGCCACGGGGTGGCCATGTTGAGTGAGAATGACGCCCAAATCATAGTCTGAATAATTTGTCTCGATATCAAAGGGATGAGGCAGGTCTGGTAATGAAAGTACCGAGGATGATTATAAACAATTCTTCAAGTCATCGAAGGCTTGTTGTTGGGACAGGCCCCACACAAAGTTTTCCTTACTGCCACCCCTAGTTACTTGGCTGAGGGCCCATGCAATATGAGAGAATCCCAACACAAACCAATGATAGAAATTGGCGAGGCCCAAGAAGCTCTAAATTTTAGTGAGTGTGGTTAGGGTTGGCTAGTCATGGATGACCTAGATCTTGGTTGGATCCACATGCGCACCATGTTGATCAACGATGTAGCCTAAGAAATGGACCTTTTCCATGCCAAAGGAGCATTTTTCTAGGTTTTCATATAGTTTTTGCTACCAGAGGGTGTGTAGAACCTGTTGAATATGCTACAAGTGTTCCACCCAACTCTTGTTGTAGATGAGGATGTCATCCAGATACACCACTACAAAAGTATTGGTGAAAGGTCATAGGATATCATCCATCATCCTCATAAAAGTTGTTGGAGCATTTTTCAAACCAAAGGGCATGACCATCCATTCAAAAAGACCTTCTTTTGAATTGAAGGCAGTCTTCCATACATATGTCTGTTCTATTGGGACCTGGTTGTAGCTAGACTTCAAATCAATATTACTAAAGTATTTGGCCCCCGTGAAGCTAGACTTCAAATCAATATTACTAAAGTATTTGGCCCCCGTGAGCCGATCATGAGGTTGTTACTCTGGGGAATCGCAAATTAGCTTTGGACTTATGATTTATTTAGTTCAAGTAATCACGCAAGAGTCACTGTGTCCCATCTTTTTTCCTCGTGACTAGCACACCGGGTTCTACAATGGCTGCATCGATAGTTGTTCCCCTTTGTGGATAAATTCTTGGATCTTCCTATTTATATCCTCATTTTCTAACATATATTGGTGGTAGAATATCCCATTGGGTAGTGGTACGCTTAGGGTCAAATCGATGGGATGCTTGACCTAAAAATACGGAGGTACCCCGATAGGTGAGGAAAAGATGTCTTTATATTCTTCCATGACCTTCTCCACTTGCTTCTCGCTTTTGTGGAAAGATCGTCATGAGGCCCCGATGTGGCTTTCCATCTTCGGCCACTGCGAGTGAATCACGAAGAAGAAAATTTTCCCATTCTAAGAGATGACCTTCCTAAATTGCTTGGTAGATCAAGGAAATAACACTAGAGGGACTGCCTCAAGTATCCTTGCATAATTTCGCTCAAAGTAATAATAACACCACAAGGCCTAGAATCATATACACAACATGATGTTTCCATAAATAAGCCCTAAAAGAACATTACAAATTTTGATAGGAGAAACATCACACAATACCGGATCTTTGAAGATATTGGATGTCATACAACAAATTGGTACTAATGACGCTAAGATCGCCTCTTTGGTGGAGCCATCCAATGGTGTATGGTTGTGGGTGCAAAGGTTGTTGGTGGTGGGTTATACACTTTATGACCTCTACTGAGATGGGGTTTTATGGCTACCGCTATTAACGATGAAGTGCAACAGGTTCCTTTACCCACATCTATGAATGGAATAATCGATGTCCTTCTTCTGGTTCGTCTCATTCACTAGGATGGAGCTTCTCGTGGTAGCAATGGTAGCACTAGGTTATGTGCCAATGATTTGTCTTCCCCTTCTAGTTCTAACCCGTGAAAACCCTCACACACATATTATGATTCATAGTCTTCACTCTTGCCACCAACTAATCGGCTGGAGTGGTTAGCAAAGCATGCCATGGGATCTATGCAGTCAGACCACTTCCTAGTATCTTTATTTGTCTTTCCTGTGTCCTTATTTTGTTTCAAGGCTTGACTCAAGTTGTCTTGATATTTCCATCTTTTTCTTCCCTTTGTTATGTGGGTTGGTGTCTCCCTTCTTGGCTTCTATCATGGAGGGTTCCCACTCCCACCGGTTTGATCTTTTTTTTTGAGCTTCTTGATTTTACCAAAGATATCTAAGAGGCTTTCACTCTCAAGGAACACATCCAAAAATTCCATTTGGTCTAAATGTATCTATTCATAGCACTGTGATACTTTAGCACCATATTTCACTCAAAATATTCGATACCCAAACCAAAAAGGTATGGAAGATATTTTGAACTCGAAATGCTTGGTCTCTTTTTGTCGCAGCCTTTAGTCCATTTGGTATACAAGTCGCCATAACTTCCAATACGGTAGTATTTTTCCTTAATAACATCCCTAAAGTATTCTGCATTGTCATGCGACTATAAATAATGAGGTTTACTTTGTTTCCTTTTTTCTCACAGTAAAGTTTCCCACCAATATTTGACATGGGGAATGACTTGAGGAGCGCAAAAGTAATATTTTCTCTATTCAAAAGTTATGGACAAAAAATACAATTCTAGTATACTCAACCACTTGTATAAAGCATATACATCTATATGACCTTCAAATATAGGAATATATAAGTTTATTTGTACCTTTAAGGTGGAGTCACCTCCGCTCGAGGAAGATGCGTCGCATGTTGGTAGTCACAGAAGGATTTCCATGAAACTATCCATCATCTTGTTCCTCTATTGTGTGAGAGATTCCTCAAGAAACATTTTGAAAGGATCTATTGTCCTATCATCTTTATTTTATCCTTCCATGAGTGGTCGCTTGGGAATGCGAGAGATTTTGTCCTCAAGAGAAACAAGCTCGAGACCTAATTCTTTGTACCCTGACCTCATTTGGGACATGCACTAAGATGACAAGGAGAAGACCGCTCTAATACCACTAATCCATATTTTATAAGAAAAGAAAAATGAATATATATTATTAAAATATGATTAACACAAAATAACAGAGATAGAGTAAAATTGGTTTTCTATTCAATAAGGAAATAAGATGAAACTATAAAATGTAGCGGAAAACAAGCTTGTTGGAATGGTGGCAGCTTATCTCTGAGAAGAGATGTGACAGACACTCTCATTCACAAGAATATTGTTATAATTAGGATCTAAAGGTCTTTTAAAATAAACATGAATGTAAAAATCCCTATACATCCAAAAACGTAACCCTAGGAGATGAAGCGCCAAAAGTCATGTGGGCCCCATTTGGGTAAGTTAGTACATAAACTTCTCAGGGTCGTAACTTTTGCATACGATCTTTGTTTTAGGTGCACGATAGCATGTTGGAAAGGTCTAACCAAGAAGAACAAGTTTCGATTGGCCCATGTCAGTGCCTATGGCAGTCACCTGGGCCCCAAATCCCCAAAAAACGTCATTTAGGGCCTCAAAATGGCCCCAGAAGTTTGGAACCAAAAAAATGGTCGAAAAGTTGTGAAGGTGGAAAACTGTTTTCCAAGCCAGTGAAATAGGTGGGTGGCCACCGATATCCACCTGGATCACTCCCAAATCCACTACCTTTGATCAAAACAAACAGATTGAAGTCCCTCGCAAGACTAATCCAAATAAAGGTATGTCGTCTAAAACTCAACAACCTCCATCATCTAAACAAGCAGCCCCTTAAATAAAGGAAGATGATAGGACACCAGCCCCTTTCATCCTAGAACATGAGTTAAGTAATATCAAGATCCCCGTGCCTTTGACATAATTGATGAAGAATGAACCTTTCAAAAAATCTATCATGAAAGTTCTGCAACCAACTCCTCCTAGTTTATCTTTTGATGTAATAAGTTTGTAGGATTAAAACCCAACCATTATAGTGGGTCCACACATTGAGGATGGCTCTGATGATTCTCCACCATTCTATATATATTTAAATTTTCATGACAATATACTACATAACTTTCTTATGGACTTAGGAGCTTCACACAATGTCATGCCCAAAGTTGTTATGGAAGAACTAGGTCTGGAGATCACCAAACCTTACCAAGACCTATACTCCACTTATTCTAAGAAAGTAAAATGTATGGGATTGATAAAGGATAAGGTGGTTTCTTTGGAATAGTTACCAATGAAGAGTGTAGCGACGAACATTGTTGTGGCTGACATTCGCCCAAAGTTTGGTATGCTTTTATCCAGAACTTGGGCTAAGAAGGTTGGAGTATCATTACAAATGGACCTCACTTATGCCACCATACCTGTGTTTGGAGGAGAACATAGGAGGGTATACATAGATTTAAGGTTATCCTACATTGTCTGTGATCATAGAAACCCAAGAAATCAACCCATTTATGTTGTTGAGGATGAGATCAGTTCATTTGTTTTTCATTTAAATGATGATGAACCTGAAATATCAGTTAGCCAATGCAAAGGTCATCCACTAAAAGATCAACAAAGCAACGTATTGAAAATGTATTTCTATGTATCTTCATCTAAGGAAGGATTAGGTGCAGGTATACTCCTCATTTCCCCTTGAAAAGAGGTAATAACACTCTCTTATAAGATGGAGTTTGAAACTACTAATAATATAGCTAAATATGAAGCTCTGGTGCTGGAATTGAGGGCTTCCAAAGACATGGTCATTCATTGTCTAGCATTTTTTGGTGATTTTGAGTTGATCATCAATCAAGTGAGGAACATCTATCAAGCTAAAAAAAAGAGGCTCAAGCAATACTGAATCAAGGTATGGGATTTGATTGATAATTTCGTTTTAGCATTTAACATATCCTTCATCCCCAAATACAAGAATCAGAAGGCTGATTCTTTGGCCTTAGCTGCCAACAATTTTAGGCCTCCCATTGGCCCAAATATTAAATATAAGGTAGAAATTAGACACGGAATGGCCATAGAAGACAACATAAACCATTGGAAAGTCTTTAGTGATGATCTAGAGTTGCAGAGGTTTCTACACACCATTGATGAATTCTCAAGTATCTCAATCAACCAAGGAAGACAAGAAAGTGAAAATGATGAATTATAAGATCGAAAAGCATTTAATCTGTTGAGGATAGTAGCTAGTCATGGTATTGTGGTGCTGAAAACCAATCACATTCCAAGAGGACTAGTGTCATTGGAAAGGTTGTTTGACAATAATTATTTCTACAAAGGAGCTTCCATAAAGAATCTGGAAGAATAGATAACATATTGAAATATTGGGACCACTAAGAATCCCAAGATCATCAAGCTTTCCAAACCAATAGATGTAGAATAAAAGGACAGGTATGTCAGTCTCATCAAAAAGTTTGCTGACATTATTGCATGGTCCTATGAATATTGAATACATTTGACATTGACATCATCCAACACAAGATCCCTCTAAAGGCTGGCTCCAAGCCATTCAGTCAGAAGATTCAGAAATTTAATCCCATGTTAATTTTCATAATTGAGAAAGAGATGAAAAGAATGTTGGATTTCAAGAATATTGTACCATTGAGGTGCTCAAACTAGGTGGCCAACTTAGTACATGTAAGGAAGAAGAACAGGGAGATATGCTTGTGTGTTGATTTCCAAAATCTCAACAAGTGTTCTCTAAATTACAACTACCCCCTCCCCAATATGGTTCATATTTTACAGAGGGTGGTAGGTTCCCACGCAATTTCTATAATGTCCCCACTTTGGGACATCATCACAGGGCAGAGACTTATGATGACCAGAGTAGCCAGATGGATGGTATAGAGAGTACAGGGGTATTTGAGAGGCATTGTGGGGTACAATTGGCATTTATCATCATATTCCATCATTATGAGCCATTCCACATAGGTTGGATTTGGTTTTGTTCCATTCCGATGATTTCCATGATTTTGACTATTTTGAGCTATAAGTTAATTAAAATCACTGAAGAGGGCATTTGGGGCACATTACTTGGAGGAACCTCTCAGTGTAATAGCTCATTGGAATCGGGAGGAGCAGCACTACAGGATGGGATGGCT
>SNQJ01S0163985.1:0-21217 GCA_010110895.2 Picea sitchensis | reverse complement strand
ATAATTATTCATAAAATATTTACAAAATGTATCGACACCCTTGGTCGAACCTTAGTCAACAAAATGTTTAATAAACATACATAAGAAATGTTTAATAAATATACATAAGAAAGTTTCTAATAAATTGGGAATTTGGGGTATAAAAATAATGGGTATAAAAATAATGGGGATAAATTGGGAATTTGGGGTATAAATGTAATGGGGATAAAAATAAGTTGAAGGTATTCGTTTCACTCAACCTTACATGCTCTTAATACCCAAGCCTGATCGTTGAACCACAAGGACAATGACTGTAGCTATTATATCCTTCAAGACTTATTTCAGAGTACTATGAGCCACCCCTTTTCACTTGATGCGAATTTCTTTTATTCATTTTTCCTAACTTTTGGTCATTAATGAACCACCTACTCATCTTTCCTAACAGTTGTTGGATTATCTGAATACCGAATCAAACAACTATTAGCATACAATACACTTAGACAGGTAATATTTTGTTATTAACATTAGGTGTAGGTACAAGGGAATCTAAATAATCATTCATATTCCCCCGACTCATTTTATCGACCTCCACCAGTTGGTCTCATGCCAGACTGCCCTTCATTCCGCCCTTCATTAGTTGGCTTTGAGAGTTCCATTTCGCGTTCTTCCATCCTCTGAACATACCTCATCGTTGTAGGGGTTCTGAAACTAATGGGTACATACAAATATGTGAAGCTCTTTCTGTATACAGAAAGAGATATTTGTAAATAGTTGGTTAAGCTCTATTCGAGTTATAAAAATTTAGCAATTTTCCATCATTGAAAATCATCTAAAAATATAAAATATTAATTTTTAGATTTGTTTGTTTTTTTGGAATTAAAAGATAATTTAATATTGTATAATATTTTTTTGATTATATAAAAGAAGAATATATTTTTATAGAATATTAACTTGAGTCATTCCTAGAACTTTTAAATTTTGAATTTGTATTATTATCGAAACCATGTGCCTATCATTGGGTTAAGTGGATCTTACTATTGAATCTCCTTTTTATTAATGAAGAAAGTAGGTAGACATGAACAACTTGGGATTCCTATCTTTGTCAATTGGGGTCAATCAAGTCTAGTCCATTTCCTATCATTCTTTGATTACTATAAATATAAATATTTGATTATTGTATTTGAACATAGTACATATGAACACAAATCTTATTGATGTTGAACTCAAGTACAGGAACTCAGTTGAGGATTTGCAAAGCCTGAATAAAAGCTTTAGCAAACCAGCTTGAAAAAGAGGAATAACTTTAGCAAACCAGTTTGCAAAGTACACATTGGAGGTGATGAGTGATCATAAAATTTGATTGGAAACCAATATTAAAAATAGCTCTGAGAATGCATTCTGGTAGAACACACATGTCAAGAATATTAAAAAGAAAACAAGAGACTAAAACGATCTTTGATACATTACTATAAATATTTGACAATATTGCATTTGAACACAATACACATGAACGAAAAACTTATTGATGGTGAACTCAATTGCAAGTCTAGGATTTGCAAAGTCCGAGCAAGACCTTTGGCCAACTTTTTTGCAAAGTCCGCATTGGAGGTGATGAGTGATCATAAAATTTGATTTGGAAACTAAGGTCATGAGTATAGATGAGGTAGTCTTTGTGAAGGCAGTGGAGGCAATGGATTTCAGGGCCATGGAGGCGGTAGGTACAAAATTTCCACATGGTAGAGACACTGGCTACAAAATTCTCAAATGGAGGGGATGGTGAATAGGAACCAGAATGTCAGAGAGGATTGAAAATTTTCACAAATCATTCTAAAATTTAGGATATAATAGATTAATTTTTGAAATAAAAATTGCAAACCATGCCAAAACTAACAAGATTGAAAAAATGTATTGTGTCATACCATATTTAAAGACCTCAAAAACAGAGTCAATGAAGATATGTAAGGTCTCTCCAACAGAGCCTTAAAAACATAAACATAAATCATTATAACATTAATTAATTAATTAAACTAATATTCATTAAACAAATATATTAGAATCAAAACTTTTAAAAACATAAACATAAATCATTATAGAATTAATTAATTAATTAAACTAATATTCATTAAACAAATATATTAGAATCAAAACTTAGGAGTGGTAACAAGATTGAAAAAATGTATTGTGTTAGATCATATTTAAAGACCTCAAAAACAGGGTCAATGAAGATATGAATATATAAAAAACTCAAAAAGAGGGTCAATAAAGATATGAGGGTTAATGAAAATATGAAGATATAATAGGCTGAAAACTTAGGATTGGGTAAAGACCTCAAATACAGGGTCAATGAAGATATAAAGACCTAGGGTCAATGAAAATATGAGGGTGAATGAAAATATGAAGATATAATAGACTGAAAACTTTGGATTGGGAAAAATAGCTAAGCATTAAGAGTTCTAAATTATTAGGGAATAACTTTTTTTAAATGAAAGCAATTAAAATATTACAAAATAAAAACTATTTTACTTTTCCTATATACAAATTTGAAAAGATGAAAAATACTAATAACTTTTTTTAAATGAAATTCATTCAAATATTATAAAATAATAACTATTTTACTTTTCCTACATACAATTTTGAAAAGACATAAGAAGAAACGTAATTGAAAATCAATGATGAATCTATAGCTAAAGTGGTGGCCTTAAGTAAGGACTAATAAGAAGTTATATTTTTTTCCACACAAATCTGTTCTATTAACAACAAATCTATTGAAAAAATTAAGAACTTACTCAACACAACCATATTAAAAATAATTTCTAATCTAGACAAATCTATAGTATGTGGCTCAAACCATATTCTGAAGGCATAAAATAGCAACTACTATGCATAGTAATTTCATTCATATCTAGACAAATCTATAGTATGTGGTTGAAACGATATTATGAAGGCATAAAATAGCAACTACTATGCATATTCATTTCAGGAATGTCTCAATTAACTTTTATCTCATTTGAATTTATATTAACTTTTATCCTAATTGAAGTTATATTAACTTTTATCTTAATTGAATTTAGATATATAAGATGGAATTGAGTTCATAAATAGACAAACTTCATAAAGAGTTAAGTGTCATTTACAAATTAACTTTTATCTTATTTGAATTTATATTAACTTTTATCCTAATTGAAGTTATATTAACTTTTATCTTAATTGAATTTAGATATATAAGATGGAATTGAGTTCATAAATAGACAAACTTCATAAAGATTTAAGTGTCATTTACAAATTGAGAATAGATATTGCAATCTGATTGAACGTAGATATAACAATCAATCTGAAAAACTTACAATTTGTTTTTTCAATTTTTATTTTGCAACTTCTTTTTATTTCTATTATAGGCATAATAAGCCATTGTATAAAGTTAATGATTGATGCCACCATTATTGCCCCATAAAGGACTTTGGGAATGTTAGTATGCTAGATTCAGTGTCTTCATTGTCTTTCCTAGATTCAGTGTCTTCATTGTCTTTCCACGTGCCTACCAACAACCACCATTCATGCATGGAGATTCCCATTAACCTAATATGTTTTCATTAAGATTTTTTAATAAATAATTGCATTTCTAAATTTTTATTTATTTTGTTCGAAATACTAAGACAACATAGAGGGGGGTGAATCAGTTGTTAACGTGCTTAAACAACTTTATGCCTATTAAAATGGTATTAACCTTCTTCAAGTGATCATGAAGATTATGCAAGTCATGAACATCAAAATTAATAAACATAAATCGCACACATGATATACACAGAGACAGATATTCATGAGGAAACCCATAAAGGGAGAAAACCTCTTCTTCTTGGAATGATAGGCAGTCTTTTAAGTTCTGTACATCATATTTCTTTGAGCACCAACTCAAAATGAGGCTACAACCTATTCTTTAGCAAGCTGCAACTTGTTGAGAGCACCAACTCTCTCGTTTCTCTAGCACTCACTAGAAGGAAGCACCAACTCCATGAGTGTTCCATCACCAACTGGATGGAAGCACCAACTTCCATTCACACAGGCACCAACCTGTATAAGAGAGAACAATGGTTCTCCCTTGCACCACCCTACCACCCTCGTTTTTATGGTTGCAACCAGATAGAAGCTACAACTCCCTATGTTCAAGCACCCACTTGAAACTCTGATGACAACAGTCCTCCCTAGAACCACCGTGTTTTCTAAAACCTTGATTGAATAATACTTTACAATAATACAGACATTTCATTTTTTTATCGGTTCTTCTATGTTCTGCGGTTCTGGTCATGTTCTGTCTATTCATGCTCAACTCCACTTGTTGTTTCTTTCGACCTACTCTTCCTTTGTTCTTATCATGCTCTTAGTTTCTCGTACAATCTGTTGTTTTCACCATTTCTACTTTGTCCATCTTGTGTTCTTCATCTCTGCATCTCTCACACTCTGTTCATTCTCTCTACTTGATTACATACAGTTCAACTTGTTTTACTGAGAAACAACAACCTTCCTCTGTCTCGGCATCTTTCTTTTATTCATGCTCTCATCATCTGTTACACTCTACATCTCCAACGCTCAATGTCGGGAATCTCAGAACACTCAAGATCCATGATTCCAACACTCAGGAGCAATGATTCATCCTCTCAGGAAAAATGATCCAGTTAGTGTAACTGAATCATAACTGATCAAGAAATCACGAGATGAAACAACAACCCTTCGATCATATTTGTTTTGATCAACGTCATTGGATTATACTCCAAGGTGGAGCCTGACAACGTTATCTCCTTCCCCTATCTTCCGTTGATGTGAACATGGGTGATGCTATCATGTGACCATGTGATTGCAGGAGCGACCATGAAAAATTAAGACATAAGCATGTTGTTGCCCCACAATGTGATGGGACTATCAATCTCACGATCTTTACGATGCTCCTGAACTGACAGTTCAGATATGTCCACTAAATTTTGTGGATTAGATCTACCCTTCCTAAATGAACGAGTGATATTTACTTCATGATCCGGGCTCCGGGAGTTTCAAATCTCAAACCTCGCTTTTCCCATATGCCAAACTTCCGGAGTTGACAATCCATTAATGCGTGTCCCTCTCGGATCAAGAGTCCTTGTTCACTTCGGTAATTTGACCTTTCAACGAGATCAACGGTTCTGCAGTCCCTTTCTCGATCAAAATTTTATTTCATAGAAAAAAATTGTTGGCAGCCATTTTCATTCCTATATTTTCCTTACAAGCTGCATACACAAGGGTTTTGAACCCTCAATACTCGTCGCATTTTTAGAAAAAAACGACACTATTATCTTTCGCTTTCGCATACCAGCTTTTCGTTTTCATTTTCACGACTGCAATCGTGAAAACCTACAATTGGAATTCATGTTGATTGCATTAAAATGATCATTGGGTTTATCATGAACCTACTTGAACCTGGTTACTAATCCTTGGTCTCAATCACACCTTGATTTCATATGTACCAAACCACCACTCACTTTGCATTTGACTATTGTTAATATGGTTTCGATTTATAAATTCATTGATGCAATGGTTATTTGACATATTGGTGTCTTTGATGAAATCGTTGATGCAATGGTTTATTCGACATATTGGTGTTTTTTTTAAATCGTGCAATTGCCATTGTTTATTTAACATTCAGATCGATTTTTGGATATGTATACCATGGTTTTCAATAGTTATGATTTTTATGTACCGAGGTGTCATTCCAAGTACAACCAGATATGATTTGTTTGCATGGCCTCGAACTACTCCACCACCCTCGCACGCATAAGCATTAACGCTCTGTCTTGCATTTCGGGTTGCCTTTGCTTGTTTTGGGGAAGCTGCGGGAAAAATGGTTCTATGTCTACCTTGTCAAACCCTCTTGTCGATTACCCTGTTGATTTTGTGCTATTAGCTATGGCACCTGTAGTGCGAATCAAGCCCTATGGTGTCCAAACCTTGTTGTTGTTTGATAACGCCTGAGAGGACCTAGAGAGGAATGGTTGGTTGGTTTTTATTGAGAAGTTTGAGGGTTTCAACCTCGCATACGCTTAGCAATTTGCACTTACATTTGATGGGTGCAGAGCCAAAATTGGGGATGTTCAGCTCGAAGTAAATGAGGATTTCCTCAGCTCAACCACTGGTCTGCCAGCCGAGGGGCAAAGATGGTTTAAAAATTCGAAGGTTGACGAAGTACCATGGCCACAGCTATTTACCTCAAGGAAAATCAACAGTTGCGATAAAGGCATGCAAGTTACAACTCTTAAGTCTAGGTGGCATGATTTGTTGGCTATTATCAAGAAGTTTGTTACATGTGAGGGTAGATACGACCTAGTTTTCCTGTACCACCTACGACTTCTCATGAGTTTCATAGATTTTCCCTTAAATATGCCACATTTCCTCCTTTGGAGTTTATATAAAATGGCTAAACGTTTCAAGAGGGATAAAGCCGACTTCAGCCTCTTCCACCATTGTTTAATTAAAATTATTGTAATTTATCAATTGAAGTTGAATGGCGATTGTTGGGAGGACGCTTTCTTGTTGAGAAATGGTTTTGCCAAGCCTGAAATTGGACAAGTTGACAAAACTGTTGTTACATAAACCCTTTTCGGGCCTGTCGTTCCTCCTCCTACGCTCTTGCCCACTCTTGAACCCTCAACCTACCCGAACCCTACCCAAACTGACACCCAGCCTAATTCATGCCTAAATGATGGCGATAAGCCTGTTAAAAGGTCTGCAAGGAAAAAGGGTAAGGGTAACAACGATATCAATTACAAAAGTAAAAAGGCTGCACGTTGGGTTTCATGGTGTGCTCGTAACAAACCAAAAGAAAACTCAGACCAATAGCCAATTCTGTTGAGTGAAGATTTCGATTCCAAAATCGAACGATTTCTGACCAAGGAGTATCCATACTCACATGGCCTTTGTTCAGTCAAGCCCTATGACTATGTGACGAACCTCCCGCCATGTCTTAAAGACGACCCTAACTACCCTGGGATCAAACTCGACAGAGGAACTGCTAGTCAATTAAGAAGCTCCTCACTTGTAATTACACTGCCTAATAAACCACAATGCGATGAATGCAAGTCGTGGCTCGACCGATATTATACAGATGTCCCTTTGCTCCAATCCCGAATCAAGTCCTTGGAGGACTGAGTAAATGTGCTAACCAAAGAAAATGACAGGTTGCTAGCTAATGATAAAAGGCAGAAGACCACAGGCTCTATTGTCTTTAAAAATGTAGAAGCAACCACTGCCATTGTCAATTTGAAAATAGCTTAATCAAATCAAATCCCTGAACCCAAGGTATTGTTTCTTCAAAAGTAATTTTAGAATGATTTTGTTTCATTTTGAATTAGCATATAAGATTCGTTTGATCAAACTGCATCTAATTCTGTTATGATTGAATTGATACAACACGATTTTGTTTATAATAATAACTAGCTACAGAATCGTGAGATTATGTAGCTAGTTATGAAAAGTTGAATTGTTTTGATTTTAAAACTAAAATACAATATGAAAATCATGTATTCTTGTGCATTGACATATACACATGAATTTTAAAGGGAGATTGGATCGACAGTGGCATCTTTCAACATGCTTTTTCTTTACATAGTTTTGGATTAGGCTGTTAGTCTTAGATAGAAATAGGAATTTGGGAGATTGTATTCCCATAGTTTTTGCAATGGCTTTGATAATTTCCACAAGGAATGTTTTGATCCTGTGGCCTTTATATATGTATTATTTTTGTAAACAAGGATCATCGCTGCTTGGGAGAAGAAAATATGGTTTTTTATTATCAAACTTGAATGAAAGTGGATATTTTGCATAGCTTTAGCTTCAACGTATCATATTTTTGTTCAAGTTTTGTTCATTTCAATTTGTAATCAAATTTTTGACTACTTTAGATATCATAATTTGTTACAGGTTGATGTGATGGGATTTAAATAGTGTCCATATTTTATGCCTCTCATTTTATATACAAAAATTGATTTGTTTACATTTCATGATTTGAAGGTTGATCTTCTCTATCCAATGAACAGTTACATACAAATTGTCATACTCAGATTTATCTTGATATGATCGTTTGTCAAATGATAAATTGTTGTTGCTACATATCTTATTTGTTTTGCCATTAGCATTCAAAGCGTTACTGCTTCTCATTTATGAGAAGCATTGGGAAAATCTGATGTGGGTTGACCTCATCAAACAACAAACGTTGGTGATATGCACAGGACACATATGGATATGTAATTTCAGGTTAGTTCACTAGTAGTATTCTATTAGTTAATTAATATAAGAATTTGGTGTAGTTTAGATACACAGTACAGATTGTTATTTTTTATTTTTTAGCTAGATAACTGCCATTTCACTTCCTGCTAATAAAAGTTATAAAAAATAAAAAATACTCAACAATAGCTTTGTTGTCAATTCATATATGATTTTCGCAGGTTTTCGATAAAAAAAATTGCATTTTGTGAATACTGTACATATAATAGAAATATAAATATATTGATACACTGTATATTTAATAGCTAGAACTATTATTCTATTAGTTAGTAAAACTGTAAATACATTTCAGATTGTATATAGTTTGCAGCAGTTGTTTTTCACTTAGTTAGTTTCTTTAGTTTAATTTTTTCACTTTCCTAGGACTTAGATCAGCCAACGGAGCCGCTAAACCCATCGGAGTGGATTAATACAAACGTCTTGGGTTATTTAGACAACCCCGGACCGGATCCACTCCTCCAGTTGACGAGCGATCAATTTCGCTCGTCAACAAATGGTGCTAGAAGGAGGGCCTGAAAATTATTAATGGCACGAGGCGGTCGTAAGACTCCTCCACCACCCAATCGCTCACCTATAGTGACAAGAAGTCATTCAAATGACAACATCGTCCCTCAAACATCAACCACATCAAACAACGATCTACGGATCACAGTTGAACCAACAACTCCAAATCCTACAGGTGGTGACGTATAAGAGATTGTCCGCCAATCTCTCATAAGAACACATAGTTCCTTCACCCGTTTAAGGAAACCAAACCGACCTTTGGAACAACCATTAGATTTATCTGATATCAGAGAATAACTCGGAGTCACTAACCTCACTTTAAACCCTACAGATCCAACCCTCACTCCTGCAGCAGGAGGATCTGGAATACCACCCTCACCACCTCCTTCATCCCCTTCTTCTTCTGGAGAAGAATCCTCTGACGAAGGTAGTTCCTCATCCCAGCCTTCAACACTGCCCACACCAATGGCCAACCAGAACAATCCTACCATACCCTGGCTCGACCAAGATGCAGTAGTCGTACCCGGGCCTCAGCATCCCTTGCCCAAACATCCAAAGAAGTGGCTCCCCAAGTTTGACCCAAACTCTAAACAGATCGTCGAAGATCATATTAAAAAGTTTATGTTAGCCATTAGAATCCGTAATGTCGAGCACAAAGACGTAGTCTGCAGATTGTTCCCCTATACTTTCGAGGGCAATGCCTCTACCTGGTACTTCGCCCAACAGCCCCATACCATCTTGTCATGGGAGAAGTTTGAATCTTGTTTTCTTGAGAAGTTTTGAGACGACAAGTCCCCAAAAGTTCTAGTCATGGAGCTTTCTAGTTTAAGAATGAATCCCAAAGAGAAAATCAAAGACTTTAACCAAATATTCTTAACACTAAAGAACCGAATCCGTACGGATTCGATGCCTGCTGAGAATCTTATCACATCATATTATACGAAATCCTTACATCAAAGTATAACCATTTGGGTAAAGAGATCTAAGAAGGCCACGTTGTTAGAGGCCTTCGAAGAGGCCATTCAGATTGAGAAAGACATCCTCAGCTTAAAAGACACTACTAGCAACGAAATAGAGACTAGTTCATCTTCCAAAAAGAAAATCGAAATCCTCCCTAGACCTGCCCAAAAAAAAACGCAACCTGAAAGCTCAAATCTAGAAAACTTACAAAAATTCGTTCAAAAACTATCAAATCAAGTTATAGATTTGAAAAGGATGGTCGAAGAAGCTTCTTCGAGCAAAAGGCCTTACAAACCCTCATTTAGGAAGCATTTTCCTCCCGATCAACCTAATTCAAACATCGAAGGCTTAAATCTAGAAAGCCTACAATTCACCATTCAAACAATTCTAGAAGCCCATGATAACTTGATGCCCCCTGAGATCCTTGAGGAAGTAGCTGAACAAGAGACAGTTGAAGAAGATGAATCTTCTCCGAACATTTTTGGACACTTCTCGGATAGCATTTTTCAAGCAAATTTCGAGATAGTACATCCCTACAATACTATGAGTAAGACAACAAACAAACCTTCTTCTGAAAACACTACGACTTTGCCCCCAAAACAGTCTACAACAACTGAGACTAAACAGAATTATGCGAACCCAAGCTTAGATTATGATTTAGTTGAAGATCTAAAAAAGTTAAGGGCTAACATTTATGTTTATGAATTATTAAAATTTCTGTTTCTACTACAAAAAATGTTACAGAATATCGCAGAGAATAGCAAAAACGGTAATCCCAGCAGTAACAAAGTTTTTCAGAATAACCCAAAAGTTCCTCAGAAGGCCTCCGCTAAGAATAATTCTGATCCTCATGAGAAGAGAGACCTTCATGTAAATAATGTAACAAATGTAGATAAATTAGTTTTAGAGGCTTCGAGTAAAAAGCAACAAGCTTCTGCCATTAGTACTCGCAGAAACGTCCCTCCATTTTTGTTAACTTTTGAAATCTTTAATAGGAACGTGCACAATTGTATGGTAGATTCAGGAGCGTCTTCCAATGTAATGTCGTGGTCTGTATGTCAGAAGATTAATGCTGAAGTTGAACCATCCACCTTAAAAATTATCCAACTTGATCGAACTAGTGTTAAAGTTATAGGCAAATTAAGGTATGTGATTATAAGATTATCGTGTAACCCCAAATTTAATCAAGTAATTGATATTATTGTTTTAGATATTCCATAATTTTATGGTTTGTTTTTAAGCAGAGACTGGTCAGAACAGCTACACGGCTATTTCGCCACAGATTGGTCTCACTTGTGGCTGCTCGAGAATGGAAAACCCAACAAAATCAAGGTAAATCGTGAACGTTACATAAAGTTCACAGTGACAGATTTGAATGATCCCAATGAGCCATTTACACCTTCTACTGATTCACCCGAAATACAAGGGATGGATACCTTTTTCGGCAATTTCATGGCCGAGACTTCAACTATCGCTAACCCAGAGCAGCAGTCCGAAATTGTGGCATATATGCATCCAACGGTTTCTACCCAATGGTCTAATGCACCCGACAAAAATCAAATATGGTCTCTCTACTTTGACGGGTCAAAATCCAAAGAACGAGTTGGTGCGGGTTGCGTGATTATCGATCCAGCAAGTAACAAAACCCTGATTGCATGCAGATTAGAGTTTGAATGTACAAACAACACAGCAGAATATGAGGCTTTATTTCAAGGCCTCAGGAAAGCATTAGATATGAACATTCAAAATTTGGCTGTCTTTGGCGATTCGAAAATCGTGGTTAGACAGGTAAAAAATTATATCCACTGTTTATCTCTGCATCTTAAAAGCTACCAATCTGAGGTATGGAATTTGATGAATAAGTTTTTCGCTTTCAATATAAATTCTATTCCTAGATTGAATAATTTGGAAGCTGACTTGTTAGCTAATGTAGCTTCGAAAATCTTTCCTGCAGAAGGGTTGTCCCTGAACGCATTCTCCATTGAACTATTGTTCAGGCCATCTGTCCCTGACAACATCACGAATTGGAGAGTCTTCGACGACGATCAACAAATTATTAGTTTCCTGCATATGGAAGAAACTTTCCAAGGCGCAGTGATCGATGAATGCACTCATGACGAGAATCTTCGTGACTTCACAGTAATACCAGATCCAAGATCTTCTGAATCTTCATCGGACATGGTAAATTCTATCCCTAGATCTATAGTTAGATTAGAAAAAAATTATGATCTTCAAGAAAAATTCAAACAATCAGTCAACTGTAAAACAAATAGTTCATCTTTATCATATGAAAAAGTAAACTTGGGAACTAATGACAATCCACAATGCATAAATTTAGGGGTGGGGTGTTCTGAACAAGAGAAAGAGGTGTTTATTAAACTGTTTAAGGAATTCAAAGATGTTTTTTCTTGGACATATGATGACCTAAAAACCTTTGATCCTAACATCATACAGAACGTCATTCCTATGAAACCCCAAACCTTGCCATTCCAACAAAAGTTAAGAAAAATGCACCCAAAACTCGAACCCACTGTCAAAAAAGAATTAAATAAACTTCTGAACGCTAAGATAATCTTCCTAGTTAGACACACGCAATGGGTCTCTAATCTTGTCTCTGTCCAGAAGAAGAGTGGTGAAATCCGATTATGCGTCAATTTTCGAAACCTTAATCGAGCGTCTGATAAAGACAACTACCCTGTCCCACCCATGGAACAGATCCTTCAACATGTGTCTGGTTCTGAAAGATTATCCTTATTGGATGGTTTTTCAGGGTATAACCAAGTCCTGATGTCTCCCCTAGACCAACTTAAGACTACCTTCTGCACTCCATGGGGCACCTACGCTTATAGGAAAATTCCCTTTGGGCTCATTAATGTTGGTGCCACTTTCCAGAGAGCGATGGACATCGCTTTCTGAGGCTTAATAAATCAATATGTCACAGTTTACCTAGATGACATTACTGTATTCTCGAAAAACAAAGCTTATCATCTAGCTCATTTGAGATCCGTTCTACAACAATGCCGTAAGTACGACATTTCCTTGAATCCTAAAAAATCTATCTTCGCAGTAGAATAAGGTAAGCTCTTAGGATTTATTGTATCAAGCGAAGGGATGATTATCGACCTTGAAAGGACTCAAGTCATCTCAAAACTCCCCCCTCCCTCTTCAAAAAATTCTATGCAGTATTTCTTAGGCCAAATAAACTTTGTCAGGAGATTTGTCCCCAGTTTTTCAGAAATGGTGAGACCTTTACAGAACTTAATAAAAAATGACGTACAATATCATTGGGGACCCTTAGAAAACCAATCTTTTAATTCAATAAAAAATGCCATAATATACGCTCCTTCTCTGATGAGCCCTGACTTTTCGCAAGATTTCACTCTACACACATTTGATTCTGACCGCTCCTACTCTCCTTTCCTAACTCAAAAGAACGTTGAAAACAATGAAGTCCCAATTGCCTTTATGAGCTCAGATTTCAAAGGTTCAGTTCTCAATTACCCATTGGTAGATCAGCAAGCCTATGCTATCTTTAAAGAAGTAAAGCACTTCCAATCTTATATTTTGAAATCTAGAACGAAAATTATTGTCCCATACCCAGCCGTCAGAAATCTGTTAGTACAGAAAGAACTAGGTGAAAAGAGGGCAGACTGGGTCACCTCCTTACAAGAGTATGATATAGAAATCACCCCAGCACAAATAGTGAGAGGCCAAGGGATATGCAAGTTAGTCGCTAACTCAACGACATGACAACAAGAAGAAAACGATGTGTCAAACCCAGGACAGCACAACCAAAATTCAATCTGCTGTGCACAAAACTCTGTTAGTCCCTGGTATGATGATATAAAATTCTGTCTTGAACATGGGTCAACCCCTCGTCACCTGGATCCAACTAAAAGAAGCGCGTTAAAATTAAAATCTGCCTCCTTTCAATTGATTAATGGTATGCTGTTTCGTCAAAATTTTGATGGAGTACTAATGTGTTGTCTTGAGAAAGATGAAGCAGAAAAGGTCTTATTAGAATTGCACGCAGGAGAAGATGGTGGACATTTTGGTGGAGATACCACTGCCCATAAAGTATTAAGAGTAGGTTATTACTAGCCTACTCTTTTTAAAGATGCTCATGCCTTGTGTCACAAGTGTGTTATTTGTCAAAAAGCGTCCGGACAAATACAAAAACCAGCCTTCCCTTTGCAGCCTGTTTTAGTAGACTCCCATTTTCAGCAGTGGGGTCTTGATATTATTGGCCCAATCAATCTTCCATCCTCACAGCCACATAAGTTTATCATTACAACCACGGATTACTTAACTAGGTGGTCCGAAGCTGCCCCATTAAAAGCTGTAAATACTAGTTAGGTAATTGCCTTTTTAAATTCAAATATTATTACTCGTTTTGGTATCCCTGACTGTTTAGTATTCGATAATGCTTCCTATTTTTCGTCTCTTGAGATGAGTGAGTTCTCTCTAGAAAAAGGAATTAAATTAAAATATTCTGCCAGCTATTACCCTCAAGGCAATGGATTGGAAAAATCAACTAATAAGAATCTAATTAAAATCATCAAGAGAACGGTATCTGAAAATCACAAAAATTGGCATAATGCACTATTAAACACAATCTGGGCCGATAGAGTAACCCCCAAAATTGTTGTGGGTAACTCTCCTTTCTTTCTCATCTATGACAGAGAAGTAATTCTTCCACCACATATTCTTCTTCCCTCACTGCAGCTATCACAGAAAATACAGGAAGAGGACTGGTCCCCTTTGGAGAATTGAATTAATGCATTATTAAAACTAGAAGAAGTAAGGGCTCAAGCAAAATGAAAGTTAGACCACCATCAACTTGTGGTTAAAATTTGGTTTGATTCCAACTCTACCTCTGACAGAAACTTTGAAGTAGGTGACCTTGTCCTAAAATGGGGCAAACCACATGAGGGAAAGGGAGAGCATACGAAGTTTCAGAACTTATGGCTAGGACCGTTTTTTATTGCTAAGAAATTGGGTCCCAGCTCCTTCAGATTACCGAGTCTAGAGGGACAACCAGACACCTATCCGGTGAATGGCCAAGCTCTAAAAAGGTATTTCGCTTGATGACTACCCTATGTACATTGTGTAAATATTTTTCCTTTGTTTGCTTTTCATTTTTTATTTTTTTTGTTGTTTTGGTTTTGATTTATCCCTTACTTTTATTAGTTTTTACTTTTGAAATACATATACCTGCATCATGAACTATTCAGATTAAGAGAACAGAAAAAAAATTCCTCTGAAATGACTGCGGAAAGTTTGTTTAAACATCAATTGTGATATGCCTCTGAAGTTTACATCCAGGTTGAACAAAGCTTGTTCCCTGAAAGACATTTTTTGATTTCAAATAACCATTGCATCAACGAATTTATAAATCGAAACCACATTAACAATAGTCAAATGCAAAGTGAGTGGATTAATCCAAACGGCTTGGGTTATTTAGACAACCCCGAACCGGATCCACTCCTCCAGTTGACGAGCGGTCAATTTCACCCATCAACACAAATCAATGGTCAAATTTGATCCTTAATCTCATCCTTTCATTTTTCAATATGAGGGCTAGGATTTAATCAAACATTGAGATGGACGGTTGTCAGAACTTTTCCCTTCGGAACTTCGAGATTTCAACTTTTCAAACTTACACTATCCTTCCACTGTACTATGATCAACGGTTGAAAATACGCCCGAAGTGATATTTCATATCGGACGACTTGTGTCCTTACTAAGGTGGTATGCTGACGTGGGTGAGACGTGTGGGGAGAGTAGTGGAGTGTGGAGGCAAAGCGCGGTAGTGGAGTGTGACGTGTAGGGAGTAGTGGAGTGTGACGTCAGAGCGCGGAGGTGGTATGTATGAATGGTTTGGTGGTTTAGTCAGAGGGGAGTTAGGCAATAAGTGGTAATGAGCGAGGGGGGTCCGATTTAACAAGAAGGTGACATGTATGAGGGTCCCACATGGAAAATACCACCAACTCGGACCTCCCCCCGGGTTAAAGACATAAAGGTCGGGGGGTCCGATATTCCATGTTGACCGTAGATATGAGAACCCTATTATCAGTCATTGAGATTAGCGTGCACTTATTCTAAATTATCATGTCCTTCCACTTTAGAATGATCTGACAGCTAAAATTTACTTTAGATGATACGACGATCGAGGATTTATTTCGGCTCTCGAGCTCTCCAAATTTAGGGATTTCAATTCTCAAACTGACTCTCTGGATCAGATGGCCCAGATCCACTTTGGATGATCTGATGCTTGATATTTTCTTTGGATGATCTGACGGCTACAATCTTCTTCAGATGATCCGATGGTCGATAATTTATTTTGGCTCTCCCACTCTCCAAGCTTCGAGTATTTCAAATCTCAAACTGAAACTCTCGAAGTTATTTCTCCGAAGCATAACCTCCTCACATATTTAGACCCGAAACTAATGTCATTCGTTGATCGAGATATTAGATCAATGGATCGATCTGTCAGTGATGCATATTTTCCTTGGATTAAATCCAACGGCTCTCCATCTTTTCTTATCCTATCCTCCCATTTATTTTGATCCAATAGTTGACAAAAATTCAAGTGATCGAGATCTTAGATATCATCCCTTTATTATCCTTTCCTTCCATTAATTCAATACAACGGTTGTTGGTCCTCTGGATCGGTTATCCAATGGCCACTATCACTCTTCCTCCTGATCTTCTGATCTCTCTGAATTAGAAGTTTTTCTAAGTGTTCATGGGTCTCGACCTTTGCTCCTCCTGCGATTCAGTCTCTTGGACCTCGTTTGCACTTCTGGACTGCTATCTCTTCTGAGCTTTCTTGTCTTCTACACTCTCGAGGTTTGGTTCATTTTTGTTCTTGCCATAAATGACAAGAACGTGATTCCTATAAAACATGCCAATAATCTCCCCCTTTGGAATTGATGGAAACCCTTAAAGGCTACACTATTCTACTTAGACGTCCAACTGTAGCATCCAAACCACATCTTTTCTCCCCGTTTGACATCAATGTCAAAGAAAACATGTTTCCCATGAGTTGTTGTAGTACTTTTCAGACGTATCAGATATTAGATCAACACATACTCACCATGATAGGATGGACTCTCTTAGGTGAGAGAAGGGATGACACCCAGCTTCTGACGAAGATATTCAAATGGTGTCTTGGCTAGGGGTTTAGTAAAGATGTCTGCAATTTTTTCTATGGATGGAATATAATTCAATTGAACAACTCTGTTTGTAACCTGGTATTTGAGAAAATGATACTTTATTGGTATATGCTTCATATTTGAATGCATAACAGGATTCTTGGAGACACTAATGACACTATTGTTATCACAGTGAAGTGGAATTGGATCAATATAAGTTATATTCAAATATGCAAGAGTTTGTATCATCCATAAAATATGAGTGCAGCAAGTAGAAAAAACAATGTACTCTGCCTCTGTAGTTGATAATGATATACATCCATACTTCTTACTAAGCCACGATACTAATGAGTCACCTAAAAAGAATGCACCTCCATTGGTGCTCTTTCTCTCATCCAAACAATTTTCCCAATCAACATCTGAATACACAGTTAATTGAAAATTCTGATTTCTAAGATACCAGAGACCATAAGTCATTGTACCCTTCAAATATTTGAATATCCTCTTGACATCTCCTAAATGAATTTGTTTACGAGCAAACTGATAACGACCTACCATTCCAATATCTTGCATTATATCAGGACGAGATGTTGTGATGTACAAAATACTTCCTATCATTGATCAATATGTTCTTTGATCAACATTAGGTGAAATATCATTTTTATTGATCTTGAAACCAACCACCATAGGTGTGCTCACAGGTGTATAATCTTCCATCTGAAACCTCTTTAATATCTCTTTCAAATACTTTTCTTGAAAGATAAATATCCTCGCAGAACTCTGATTGATTCGTAAAGAAAGAAAATATAATAGTTCTCCTATCATGGACATCTCAAACTCAGTCTGCATTAAATTAGCAAACCACTGAGCTGAAGAGTCATTAGTGCATCCAAAAATAATGTCATATACATACACCAAAACAACTAATAAATCATAACCTTCAGACTTAATGTGTAGATTAATGTCAACAAAACCTTTCTTGAACCATTTGTCCTATGGAAATTTGTCCAATCTATAATACCAGGCTCGTGGTGCCTTTTTTAGTCCATATAATGTATTTTTCAACTTACAGACACAGTCAGGATTATCTGTCAGTGAAAATTCTCCAGGTTGCTCCATGTATACACATTCTTCTAGGTCTCCATTAAGAAAAGATGACTTAACATCCATATGATATACTTTAAAGTTCTTATGACCTGCATAGGCAAGAAACATTATGGTGGCTTCCAATTTTTCCACTGGTGAAAAGGTTTCATCAAAATCTTGTCCTTCAACTTGCACATGCCCCTTACAGACCAATCTGGCTTTACTCCTAACAATTTGTTCTTGTTCATTCATTTTATTCTTAAACACCCATTTGGAGCCAATTACATTCTTATCTGTAGGTCTGTTGGACCCCAACAACTCCCCCTAAAGTTTTACAAAATTTAAAGGGCCCCCATTAGAATCTTGATCATTATAATGAGCTACATAATCAACATTTTCAAATAGTTCCATACCTTGGCTTGCTTTGAGACAAACTTAAGACATTCAATATAGTATGAAACATTTATTACAAGAGTATATGTCAAAAGTTAGAAACGAGCATAGAAATCTCAATTTAAACAAAAACGTTAATTTATATCAAATGTTTACTTTCGTTTAAATTATGATTATGTGTTCATTCTTTTGCTCATTAGCAAGTTTGACTATTTTGAATAATGTGTTCAATACTTCATCAAATAATATCTTGGTTGGTTTCTCATTTTTATGAAATCATTTGGCGGTATTAATTAATTAAATTCTTTTTTCATTTTGCATCTCATCTCAAAATAATCATAATAAAAGAATTATCTATCATTTGTTTCATTTTGTAAAAAACTAAAATTAATATTTTTCTCTTCTCCATTAACTTGAAGCTTCTAGAATTTTAAGATCATATTCGAAAACAGATTATAAACAATGTTTGTTTATAAGTTATAGTTAGTTTAAATTCATCTTTTATTTTTGTAGATTTTGTTTTATTCACAATTTTTAGGTTATTAATTTTTATGTTATTAATTTAGGTTTCTTTTTGTTTCACAGGTTTCTATTATCAAATATTTGATATGGATCTGATCATGGCTTGATTTAATTATCCAAATACGTTCAATATGATTGATCCAAAAATAATTTAGGGTTGCTACAAATAATTTTATGAGCAACAACAGAGAAAATTTGGAAAGGCGTCAAGATCAGATAGACGATTTTGCAGAACTGATTGCAGCGAAACCGTGAGGAATTTGAAGAAACGGTTGAAAACCCAGAACCCAAATGGACCCATTTACTTTTTGCGAAGATATTTTCCA
Organism: Picea sitchensis; assembly: GCA_010110895.2. Lineage (NCBI taxonomy): Eukaryota > Viridiplantae > Streptophyta > Pinopsida > Pinales > Pinaceae > Picea > Picea sitchensis. The sequence continues at coordinate 1,986 of SNQJ01S0163985.1, read as the reverse complement.
AAAAACATGCACGATTTGAGAGATATTGATGTATTTTTACGAGGCAAACTTCAAGTGGGGAAAATTAATATTAATGCCCAGATTGTTCATTCATGGTATAAATATATGAGAAAGTTCAGAGCCATAGAGGATTGAAGAATTGGAGAGAAGGATTTTAATCCTTCCTCTTTTGTATATTATTTATTTTGTAAACTTTTTATTTCTTTTCAAATGGAGTAATGGATGGTTGGAATCTTTGGGAGAATGGACGAGTATTTTCAAAGAAGAATATGGAATTTCAGGTTGCTTAATGGCTTTTGTCATGTGAGTAAAATGGTTTTATTTTCGTTATAATATCTTCATATTCTTTGAATAATTTATTATGCATTGATTTAAATAGATTTAGTCTTTTTTATCAATACATGGTTAATTATTATCATTTATGTATTAATTTTTCCAATCTTTAAAGTCTATTATCCAAAACATTTCTTCCAGGACTATAGAATGGACAAGTGATTCCAAAAACTTAATAGAATGACATATATGCATTTTGGCTTTAGCCTTTTGTTTATAATGTTGTTATTTATGTTTTTTTTAATCTTGTTACATGTGCAGGTCTGATATCTTTAGATTAAATGATGTGTGATGTGTAGGAGGTTTATATTATAAATACCATCTATCATTTGCTTCATCAAAATACAAATGTTGTGATTATATCTTTAATTTAAATAATGAGATTTATCTTTGAATTTTAAATTGAATGATAAAATACATAGATTGCTTCCAGATTTATCTTGTTGTAATCATGTATAATTATGAGATCACGGGTTTATGTTTGTGTTTCCTTTTCTGTCATTAAAACCTAAGATGCCAATACATGTTCTAAAGTTATTTAAAACAGTCATAAAGTTCATTGCAGATTTCTCTCTTAGACATGGCAGTTGGATGTTCACCACTCATGCAGATGCTTGGATACACCTCACTAATGCACTGACAGGATAGTTTCTTTATATTTTTCTTTCATTTACATATCATTAAAACTAGAATGTATGGTTCAGCTTTGACTATCCACATGTTCATGTTTCATTAACTTTTTTTTGCAAGATTCTTTAAATTTATAAAAGAAAAACAATAAATATTTTTATGTGCTTTCTTTATCTGCTTCCTAGAAGTAATCATTTTTCCATTGATTTTCGTAAGTTTCGATTAAAACTTGCAGCTTGTAAATCATGTAAATAAAAGAGACTTGTATATCTTTTGCTTAAATACAACTACTACAGTTACATTAGAACATATGTACATATATATAGTGTGTTTAGTAATTAGTTAGTTATTTCATCTCTTTTATTTATTTTATTTGTTTCTTTTAGGATTCTTAGATTGTCTAACGGAGCCATTAAACCCGTCAAAATGAGTTACACCAAATAGCTTGGGTTATTTAGACAACCCCGGACCGGACTCGCTCTTCCATTTGACGGATGGTCAATTTCTCGCGTCAACAAATGGCGCTAGAAGGAGGGTCGAGGTTGATTTAATGATTAAATGTTTCACCCCTCATCTTTTCATAATTCCAGATTATGTATCATCTTATAATGCACTACAAGGCAGGCTAATTATTTTGGAGTCAATTTCTTCAAATTCTTAATGGCTTCTGCCCAAATCATTGTGTCAGAACATGCTTTTAATGTCCCACTACCAGTTATTTCCAACAAGACAACAGATCTCTTTTCAGAACTCACCTTTGATGGTGAAGGGAACACATCTGCAGTAGACCATATTTTTAACTTTTTTTATAAGTGTTTAAGACATAAGATCACCGATTCTAGTGTTACATGTAGATTGTTCGGTCTCACTTTCCGAGGTCGAGTTAAGGTTTGATTTGAATCTTTTCTGGCTAATTCTATTCATTCTTTGTCTGAGTTTGTATTTGAGTTTTTATCATATTTTAGCAACTATGATTATGATAAATTAAGTGAAGAATTAAGTTTCTTAAGGAAAGAAAATGGT